>CM044434.1:12600603-12612867 GCA_024363595.1 Xenopus borealis | reverse complement strand
TTCCACGGACACAGGGACTGGACGCAGAGACACTTGAACTTTATTATATAGGATTATATATTATAATGTTAACAATTATATAGTTGCCCTTCCACAATAGAATATTGAATTATATTTAGTCCAGCCAAGGAAGTGTTAGAAGGTTTGTAGTAACATATCTTTATGGAATCTATAAAACTGGTGGCAGTATCTGAAAAACTGTCATTCTGAATGCTTGTTTAGGTATATTGAGAGAGTGTACGTAATGAATAGTAATTAACGGCTGTCAGCATGGTTTCACGTAAAACAAGGCATTGAATATTAACTGAAACTTCTTAAGTTATTTGTAGAATTTGATGTGATTACAACATGCTGAATATTAAATGCATTGATTATATTTCTGTAAACATTGGGATCTTGTGTTTCACAGCTTTGTCCTAGGGAGAAAAAGCAAGAAAGCAACTGGGCGCCAGCTAATGTACAGGGAGAATGAAGTTATAAATAGACTATATCTGCAGTTTAACTCCTTTGCTAATTATCTATAAACATTTATATAAAGTGATTAACTATGTAATGGTCTTGCTGTAAAATATATAATTCTGTAATCTGCTGGGAAGAGAAAAGACATAAAGATCAAGATGAATGCAATGATGCACAAATAGGAAAGCAGATACATTTTGAAGAACAGATTATGAAAATGCTTGATGTTAGTTGTAAGCCATGGCAGGCTCAGATTCTGTAGACCGGAAAATAATAATTTATGATCTTGAAGGCAAATGTGCAAAAGAATTAGCAAAATCTATTATTATTCTGGACTTTGCACCCTAGATGAGTGACCTGCAGCCACATTCATGGATACAGAGCTGCATTCA
This sequence comes from Xenopus borealis, assembly GCA_024363595.1. NCBI lineage: Eukaryota > Metazoa > Chordata > Amphibia > Anura > Pipidae > Xenopus > Xenopus borealis. The sequence goes on along the minus strand of CM044434.1, from coordinate 12,612,016 downwards.
GTAGCACTATATTCGACGCACTAGGAGGCATGTAGCATCCCCACTCTCAACCCCAAACTTATGTATCATTCAAATGTGCGGTATGATCAATTCTGTACTTTTTCTAAATTAATCAAGTTTATCTTTACATCCCCTAATTGATTGCCCTCTCTTCACCCCCTCTCTCTCACTATTTCACTCTCTCTTTTCAAGCAGAAGTCAGGATCAGATTTTGACAATTAGGTCTATTACATCTTTTAAGAGGACTTCATTTCCTAGCAGATTTATTAGAGCTACCTAATATCAAAATATGACTCCTGCATGAAGAGAGCATGAAGAGAGAGATTGCTGGGTGAAGAATAATGAAGACTTATCAGGTAGAGCCAAATGTGAGTGGCTAGAAGGTACAGTAGGAGCCTATGTTTGGGTATTGGACTTGTTGCTAGAATGGAAACATATTTTTAAGCAGTAGATGACAAAGCTAAAGGCAATATAAAAGATAAGACAAGATACAAGAATGTGTAATGCCAGGCAAATGGTCAGAGGAAGGTGGCAAACAATGACAATTCCATAAACTAGAAGAAGGTCTAGGCAGGCAGCTGGCAAGGAGAGTCTGATAGGCAGGCTGATGTCAGGGGCAAGTTGAAGACAAAGGAGAGTCCAGTAAACAGGCCAAGGTATATACAAAGAGTTCAAACGGTAATCAAGCAATTATGGAAACTCCGGAACAATTGCACGGGAATCATGGGAACAAGAATATCAATATATCTGGTTTTGAGGCTTCAATGATCAATCAGCTGTGATTAGCTTGTAACAGGCTTATAAAACCCCTTAATTGCCAGATTGCAATCCCCTGTGTTTAAGGAGGGAGAAGGAGGTGAACAGTGACATAGGGTAACGCAAGATATTTACCAATATGCATACGACTGGATCCCAAAGGTCTTCAGTTAGAGATGAAACTAACATTAGGGGTTTCTTTGTTACTCTAGTTCCTTTAAGTATTGGTATTTTTTACTGAGCTGTGACAAAGTTTACAAAAAAAATTAAATTGTTAATTAAAGTGTTAATAATCGTTAAGATTTAGACTGAATCTCCAGTTTTGCTAACTCAGTCCCATGGTGAATGCATCTCATACTGCAAATAATTATATTTCATAGACATTCCAGTTTTGAGGGTTTAGAGGCTTTTTTTTTTTTAAGGTGGCCATATTGCTTGTTGGGTGTTTATTAGATCTTGAATGTTCAGTTATGCCTGAGGTTCCCATGTAACCATATTGATGGAGGAACATGGTGAAAACTCAAACATCTTGAATGTGAACTTGTTTGCCTAAAAACATGAAAATTCAACTGGAATGCAGTGAGATGACAATCAACTCAATACGGGTGTACTAAATTTTGTGTGTTAAATTTAATGCAAAAACCCAGTTTGTATAATACTGTACAGTAGCTTGATATTTGAAAATACAACTCCCTTTTGCTTCTACTGTATGTGAGCTTTTCAGATTTTGGATGCCATGTTCTTTTATTTGAGCTGTCAAGTTTTTTACACTCAATAAATCTTGAAGATCAAAGTTTTGGAAACTGAAATTAAAATTCTTGACCACAAAAAGACTTGAATCAAAGTAAAACACAATCATGTACTCATGTACGTTGCAGCCAATGGAAAAGTGAAGTAATGGTATGTATAGGGTTTTTTATAGAACAGAGAGACCATTTTATACTTAAGGAAGGTGGACTACTAAACAATTAAAGCTCTTTGGGCAGTTGCATTATATAGTACCCTCTCACCTGGATGCCTGATGACTGTAGAGGTTGGGCTTGACCATTACAAAATCACAGTAGTTACTAGGGTTACCAACTTTTGGTGGAGTGAAGTTTGAGCAGGGGAGTGGAGTATTGTTGGGGCAGAGCTGATTATGTCATGGGGCTTTGACATGACTCTAATCCAGTGGTCCTCAAACTTGGCCCTCCAGCTGTTAAGGAACTACAAGTCCCACAATGCATTTGCCTGACTGTGGCTATCAGACTCCATCATTGCATTGTGGGACTTGTAGTTCCTTAACAGCTGGAGGGCCAAGTTTGAGGACCACTGCTCTAATCTAAGAGAATTTCCTCATTTGGAAAACCTTTTCATCCAGACAGCCTTTCTGAAAACTGGGTTATCCAGGTCAAAACCAGGCAGGTGGCAACCCTAGTTACAGGATAGCACATACGTATTTGGAAAACAGGTAAATGCTTGGAGTTTTTGTAATTGTACAAATGTTTTTGGTTTGCTGCAATCACATTTGAATCCTTTATTGCACCCAGTAATTGCACTTCTTGCAACTGAACCCTTCAGTGGATGGAAAATATAACAGTTCTGTCTTTGCAGCCATAATCTATGGTAAACTTCCAATGGAACGACTTATAACCCACCCACTAATTTCTTAAATACACATCGGCATGAATAAAGTTGTAACTTAAAAATAAAATGGCCTCATCCTGCTTTCTAAATGATCTTGGCTGAAAAGCAGAACACACAGCAGTAATCATCTGTTATGGCTGCATAAAAATGTTGTACGATAACAACCAGGAAATGCCATGTATTTAAAGTTAAATATTTTAATTTTACACAAGTGATGCTGCGAGATAATGTAATGGGTACCAGCAGTCCATTCTGTCTTAGTAGAGTGCAAATTAGCCTCTTTCTCTGTGACTCAAAGTATTCAATTTCCCCTAATGTGCCATAGTTATCTACACAGTGAAATGAACCATTCACATGCTAAAATGACAATGAGGGAATTATTATAGGCGAGAAACAAGAAAAGTCATCTTCTTGTCCAGAGCAGGTAGGAGAATATAATTCTGCAGATTGCATATTACCGCCGTAATTCTTTTAATGTAGAAAGAGGCAAACTGTTCACTACACTATATAAAAGAGTTTCCTCTTAAGACATGGCTTTCTAGGATAGTATGAAATAATAAAGTTACGATTATAAATCTTTGGGAAAAAACATACATAACATAGGCACTAATATATAATTTATAGCATGCATAGAAGCTGGTTTTCTTATTAGTTAAGGTGACGGCATGTGAAATTACAAAGGACAATGCGTCATGGAGGGTATAGAACTAAAGAGGGAGATTTATTTGATCTATTCCATGCCCTTGAAAGGTATGAATATATAGTGAACATTTCTAAGGCTCTTGATAGACAAGGAAAAACAAACTATTAATACTTTACATATTTATTGAATTCATTGCTTAGCTCTTAATCTGCTCCCTGATGAGTTGGTTTGCATCATATTCTCACAGTTTCAATCAAAAACCTCGGTTGAGGATTTTAAGATGGTCTTTTGTCTGTTACACATGGACCATCCATTTCACATGTCCTTCTATATGTTTTCCATAAACTGTCCAGTCCTTAAGTACGAGGTACTGGTATCACTGGCACCACCATGATTTATTGAAAATGCACATCATCCATCTTTCTTTTTGATATATTTCATAATGTGAAAAGCGCTACAAATATGATGTATATCTAGTTAATTAGCTCAAATTTCTACATATCTTCTGTACTTCAGATGCTGTTCTTAATCTGTTATTTATGAGGTTCAGCAGTTCAAAGCACATGCCACAACCTGTTTTCAATTTCAGCCTCTTCTGTAACAGTGGGGCACTATACCGGGCGACTTACAGTAAAGTGAATGGGGGGTTCACACAATTGTCCTGTTTCCACCAATATATGAGCACAGATTTTCTGTTCTTTATATATATGTCCATGGCTATAGCTGACTCATTAAATTCATTCTAAGGTGTACCCATATGTTGTTATATATTGTTGATAATCTTTATTTAGCTCCAGTTTTGTTTCATTTTATTTTAAGAAATGAAAACATACAGTAAAGGTTTTTTTCTCCATTTAATATAACATAAAATGTCAATCAACCATAAATCCATGAGAATTCATTGAGCATATGTTTAATGGTCCATTGAAGTGAATGAGAGAGAGAGAGAGAGAGAGAGAGAGGATATACACGAAGAAGAGAAACTCCTAGTGTTTAAAAAAGTTGATGGGAGTTGTGTCAGCAAGATTGTGCTGGGAGTTGCACCACTTTTAGAGCACATGTTCAAAATGGCATTTACATCTAATTCACATGGAGCAAGTCTGGTGGACCTATTGCAAACCATTGTGGGAACCCTGGAACTGCCACCAAACCAAGGGTGGCAGTATCTCCCGGGCACCCCAGTGTCAGCAGGTGCAGTTGCACACAGTCATCGGAATGGACGCATTGGCAGCCATGTGACATTACAAAAGTGCATGGGACACATATAGCTTGTGAATTGTGGGTATGTCTAATTGTGTGGCGTCTAAAGAGATATTTGGCTGACTGTGGTGTTGTTGCATCAGCAGTGCTTGAAATGGGGTGAAAAAAGTGAAAGGATGTCATGTGTGCTGAGCTTAGCCCGGCATGATAAAAACAAGTCACTCCCACAATTATAAGCCACACCCACTGTTATACTAAGCCTTACCCAACATCACTTTCTAGTTCCACTCACTTTACAGCAAAGCCATTTTGTTAATTCCATTTTGGTATTTCCTTGTAATGAACAGTTTCATGTCCACTATGCCTACAAAGTATGTAGCCTGTAGTGACCCCAAAATGAAAATTGTGCATACTGTATGTTTTCTCTTGGCTGCCAATTGAGCTTCTGAAAACACAGCACAACCCCAGCATATTCTACTATATATATTACCATTCCATTTCTCCTGTATGCGACCTTCATTTTCTCATTTTGTCTTTCTGATGCCTCCACCTTCTTCATGTGTATAACACTTCTCCATCTGTTCTCTACTTCTCTCCCAACAATCTTTTCTCTACTTCTGTCGTTCATATGCTCTTTTAACTTGGGCTTTTTAACCTCTCCAGTTTATTTGCATGCAGATGTGGGGAAGAGGAAAAAAATATGCTTTTACAATAATAAAGTTCCACACGTTTGTGAATTCCCCCCGAAGGGATGTCTTTTTACAGAAAAAAAGGAGTGGAGTCATGGCATCTCTGCGTATCCCTCTCAAGTTCCAGATATGTGCATTTCCTCCATATACTGTAGGTGTGTGCATGGGATTATCATCATAACCAGGGCTGAAGAAGCCTGTACAGGTATGAGACCTGTTATCCAGAATGCTTGGGATGTGGGTTTTTTTGGAAATTGGATATTTCTGTACTTTGTATATCATTGTTTGGATTAAGTACAAGTTACTGTTATATTATTACAGAGAAAAAGGCAATCATTTTTGGATTACCTGATTATAATGGAGTCTATGGGAAATGATCATTCCGTAATTTGGAACTTTCTGGATAATGGGTTTCCAATCCCATACCTGTACAACAATATAGCTAACTAACTGGTTGACTCTATGGTATATTAGTAAGATCAGTCCAATGGTGTCCCCACCAGTATAATATATGACTCATGAAATCATGGGCCAAAGCAAACTACAAAGTCCATCAAGTTGAGCCACTTCAAATGAAAGCCCATCATCCATACACACACACGATAGCCTTTGATATTATTTCTTGGACAGACATAATATCAAAAGCATATATAATTTATGTGACAGTATGGAAGCATGTGTGTGTATGTGGATGCTGGGTTTTAATTTAGAGTGGTTGAACTTGATGAACTTTGTCTTTTTTCAACCCAATTTAACTATGTAACTACCTTTCCATTATTAATATGCCAATGTACCCCTGGGTGCCCATCTTGACATATACATATTTGAATAGCACAAGTATATAGAATTAGCATTTTTTTAATGTTAGCTCCCTTTCAAAATTGCACACATATAATATGATAAAGGGATAAGGGGCTACTGTATTTACAATTCAGGAAAACATCTTCCATCCTTTGTTTCCTCATTAAATAGCAAACCTGCATTCTTTTTTCAACACTTGCTTGGGTATGTTTGTGGCATCAGGTGAATGATATGAAGATTGGGCTTTTGTGGTCCATTATTATACCTTTACTAATCTACTGTGATCCAGTTTCTCATAGAATGCTTACATTTCTTTCCAGAATGAAGCGAGAAACATATTTACTGTAATACCAATTATTGACATTGTCGATAATGAATAGTGGAGCCATAAACACAGGGACCTGATGCCATATTTAGTTAAACTATTTAATAAATAATGACAAGAAATGTTTAAATATTGATATCACCATCAATTTGAAAGCTATAATCTATCACAAAGACATTATCTTATCGTATTCTCTGCCATATTTTGTTTTTCTTCCCTCTGCTTTCCCGTTACTGTCCATGCTATTAACTGCTAGTATAAAAAGAACTTGCAAAATATTCAAGGGGTTTACCGAAAAGTGTCATGGTGGAATTGCAGGGAAGCGTTGCTGTATTGCGGCAGGATCAGCAAGTTTGTGTGTTTCCATAGCAGGGAAATTAGAGTGCAAGCTTTGCATGGATAGGGACTGAGCTGAGTAATTAAATATTGTCTGCACAAATCTGATTTTCTATGTCAAAGTTTATTTAAATTAAAAAATAAAAATATTTTTATAAAATTTAAAAATATAACACCGGTAATGCAGACTTCATCTGTGTGTGAAAAGTAAAGGCAAGTAAAGAAAATTAAAATGAGAAAAGAACTTAACATAAAAGACTATTGTTCATGGAATGACTACATATTGCCCTTAAAGAAACCAAGAGGATGTAGTTCACACAAATACGTTGCAGTACAGAAGCTGAATTTATTCTAGACTATAACTATTGGGTTCATTTAATGTTTCAATATTTTTTTAATAGACTTTGAAGATCCAAATTATGGAAAGATCTGTTATCCAAAAAAACTCCAGGCCCTGTGCATTTTGGATAACAGATCCCATATCTGTACGACTAGATGACTACAACAGTTATGTTAGAAGAATATTTATTTTGCCTCTGCTTTAATTCCCAAAACTTAGTACATTCACGGTTTGTAGAAAATACACTCACTTTTAGAGCTCTCCTCCCAGTCATGTGACTTGACATGAACATTATCCAGGACCAACAAAGAGAAAAGAGAAGATGCGCTTCTCTTTCTCACTGATTCTTGTACTCCGCACAATAAAACTTTTTGGAGGTACGTTTGGTACAACGCAGCAAATGTTGGAGGAGGTCTTCTCTTTTCTCTTTGTTGGTCCTATTTAATTCCCAAAGCTTCCGTTAAGAAGGCACTCAGCTGGCCTGTCTGGTAGGTTACAAAGTTCATTATTTCCCATAGGTCTCCAAGTTATCCAGGGGCATGTAATGAAAGTATTGTGGAATGCTCAACTAAACAGCACTAGGAGTGGCACCTACATGAAACTCTCTAGGTTTCCCTATAGCCCCTAGGTAGATTCTTGACAGCTTTATTAAAGCACAGTTCTCTAGGAAAAGCTGGGGGCATAACGGCACGTCTATATACACACATGTACACATGATATCTGTTTATAAAAGATGCTTAAAAGGCAGTAATGCATAGACAACCCTAAATGTCAGCTCCTTATCACCACTTTGTATCCATTATTTAGAGCTCCAAATTATGGCAAAGCCATCTCCCATAGACTTCATTTTAACCATATAATTCACATAATTTTAATTATTTTTTTGTAAAATAAAAGTAATATCTTTCACTTGATACCAATCCTTACTGGAGTCAAATCAGTCCTGTTGGGTTTATTTTATAGTTAAATGTTTTTTTAGTAGATTTGGGGTACAGAGATTCCAATTATGGAAAGATCTTTTAACCAAAAAACCCAAGCTCCTGAACATTCTGGATAATAGGTCCCTTATCTGTATTTACACTTGCCCTGTGACTTTCACATGTTCCAAATATTTTTTGTTTCTGTAGATCTAGCCTCAGTTTCCACTTTATGATTGCACTTTAACATTCCCTTTACTGTCATGGTTGTATTTCAGTACTCCATTGTAGTAAGAATGTGTCTTTAAGAAAATCTTCCAAAGTACAGGCGGCCAGGTTAGCATGGCAATGCATTACATCACTAGAAATGTTTTATTTAATTATTATTAACATGTATTTCTATAGCGCCAACTTATTTTGTGGCACTGTATATAATTACATAGGCTGGTAATTTTTTTTCCAAGGAAAGGGAAAATAGTACAAGGTTTATTCATACTGAAATGATTATTCTAAATGTATATGTCAGAAGGAGACAAGAATAGAAATCTGTTTCTCCACAAACAGTGGCTAAGGGGAGGAATGTCTGTCAATTGTACATTAATCTAGTTCTCTGTAGCTGCCATGTATTGGCAAGAAACTCTGCATGGCTTGGGAAAAAAAACACCCATTGACAGGACAGAATTGTCCATCACTGGTAATCTACACAATCACGTAATCTCCTTACCGCCATGGTTACAAAACAATATGCTGTCCACATGCAAATGAGACCTCTGCATAAGATCACGCTAAAAACAATTGTGGAAGAAAAGAGAAAAGAAAGTTTGGTGGAGAACATGCCATTGACTACATTCTGAAAGATGCTTCCAACTGCTGAGTGTAGTGAGAACGGGGATTATGCTGTAACTATAGAGTTGCATTGCAGTCACCAACAAAAGCAACTGTTATTACAGGTATTATCAGAAAATCTGGAAACCCATTATCCAGAAAGCTCCAAATTATGGAAAGGCCATTTCCCATAGACTACATTATAATGAAATAATCCAGATTTTTTTTTAATTGATTTCCTTTTTCTCTCTAATAATACAACAGTAGCTTGTACTTGATCCAGATATAATTAATCCTTATTGGAAGCAGAACCAGCCTATTGGGTTTACATAATTTTCTAGTTAAGGTACTTAAGGTATGAAGATCGAAATTGCAAACTGAGCATTCTGGATAACCATAGTCTTAGTTGATTTTAGGATTTTAGTTCCAGAGTTTTTACAGATGGGATAATATAATAAAAGACACTGGATGCAAGTGACAAGTAGTGATGGGCGAATTTATTGGCCAGGGCCGAATTCGCGGCGAATTCCCGCGATTCGCAGCTGGCGAATAAATTTGCGACTTTGTAGTTTAGAAAAACGGTCCGCACACACCAATATTGCAGTCGGGGATTGTGCCCCTTTTATTAATGCCACCAACAATCAACAATCAACGTTTCGGGGGGACACAGCCTCCCTTCTTCAGGATCCTTTTTTTCTAAACTACAAAGCAGTAAGGAGACCTGGCCAGGTCAACGGAGGACCAGCACCACTACGCAAGAAAAGTGGAAGGAGGTGTGCGGTAACAGAAAATCTTATTGAATAAATTTGCGAATCACCAGCGAAATTTCGCTTGGCGAAAAAACCAAGTCGCGCGTCGTTTTTGACGCGACGCGATGAAAACGACGCGAAGCGCGCCAAAAATTACGCGACGCACGGCGGAAATGACACGCCGAAAATTACGCGACGCGCGTCGGAAAATTATTTTTCGCCGATTCGAGAATTTCTCTGGAAATTCGCTAATTTTTTGGCGAAGCGAATCTCGGGAGATTCGCCCATCACTAGTGACAAGCACTAAGGGACACAGAAGTGGGCCTTTAGTACTTATTAAGATAGAACTTGTGGCCAAAAACTGGCTGCTTTTTTTTGCTTCATTTTTAATCCAGCGCCAGGTGCAGAGTTCAGCATCAAGAGGTGCAAGGCTATACTGCGGGCTATCCTAATTTGCACATCTCTGTTATGTGCTTCTCCATTCCCAAGCTTCGTGAATACAGTGCTGCTGAACAACGGCAGCACTGTATTCATGAAGAACATATAGGCGTCTGTGGAAATTTAGAAAAATGCAGGATAGGGTACAAGTGTGCAAAAAACATGCTGATTTGCAGCTAATTCTTGCACTTTGCAAATAGCCCCAGAAGCTTGTCCAGATGAAGTAACAAATCATTGGGTAGCGTTTACTGTTCATGTGTTTGAATGCAAATTGCTTATGGGTTTCTGCACCTGGGCATACATAGTGCCTTTTATTACAAATGGCAGTAAGAGTTGTGTATTAGCTACTTATCGAAAAAATAAGGATAGCATGTAAGTTCTTTTTCAACGGAGGCACAAACTCTGAATAAAAAATACTACTTATACTCCAAAATGTAAAGAGAACATATGGAGATTGGTTGCTAAGAAAATCACAGTTGCAATCAATTTTGGCCACAAACTGCTAGTTCTGCATTTCCAGAGCACATAAAAAAATACCCCTTAGCGGATTCCAGACCGTACATGTCCTGCGGGTAATATACAGTTATTTACTTTTTGGGAGGCGCTGATAATTTGTCCAGAATCTTAGGATCTCCCTCTTAACTTAGAATATATAAATGTACAGAAGCAAAGCTGTGCACAAACAGGCTTAATTTATTCAGAAAAGTCTCTGTTTTATTAGGTAATGATATATTGTGGCATTATACAGTGGCTTGGGCAACGGCTTGCTCCAAAATAGGAACTGACTGGGGGAATAAATAAAAGAATAACACAAGAATACAATAATAAAAATAAAATAAAAAAATAAATAAATAATTTAAATAAATGTAAACATTATACTATATATGGTTATTGGACTGGTGCACATTGTCTTGGTACTTGACCAGTAGAATTACATAACGAAGATGTAGGCTGCTTTTTCTTGTTCTGTGGAATAGACAGAATCGTGATGGGTATTTGGGGAGGGGAGATAAATCTTCCATAGAAGCAGCAGCATGAGTGAAACCAGCATGTGAAGTGAAATTGATGAAAGTGAACGTTACAAGCTCCTGATCATTAGTATGTATAAGCTTGTATTTTAGCTTGGCAGCCTGACCTAGCTGCACCTGTAAAACGCTCATGCTGTGAGGGCCTTGTGCTTAAAACTGTAAATTATAAATGAAGAGACTCTGGAAATAGTGACAGAAAGCACAGCGCAATGAAAAACAGCAAGGCAGAGGAATAATGCTTGCTTCTAGTAATTCATCGCTGATTCCAAGCAAAGGCCAAATTAGAGAAGGCATTCCTCACCTCTACTTGAAAAAAAATTATTTCAGGTAGTGGGACATTATAGCAGGAGTTTTTCTACTGTATAAAATGTATAGGTATTGATGATCATATTTTTGCAGAACCTATTTAATATCCATGAGCTTCAGTGATGTTAGATTTTTTTCATCTGTCCCTCTGATGAGTTTCTTTGGCACAGTAAGCAGTGATGGAATAATGAGATGTGAGGCCAAAGGCCACATACACAGGTCCACTTTCTAGGCTAGTGCTTGGTCTGTATGAGTGTAGACCCAGGTACACATGCACCCAAGCTCTCTATACCAGGTCAGGTTCAATGCACGTCACTGGATCTGCACACATCTGGGCGCATATGCCTTTCCTGCATCTTGTTCAGGTGCACCAGACTGGACCCAGAACCGCAAATAAAAATACATTTTAAATGAAAATATAAATAATAATTGGA
>CM044434.1:12577321-12598792 GCA_024363595.1 Xenopus borealis | reverse complement strand
AGGGAATACTCTTAAACAGGAAAAAAAGCAGAATTGTGTCTCCTTTTTTGCCTTATAGTCGTGGTAAATATTTTGACTGTAAGATGGTGATCTGACACATTGTATCTCTGCGTGTGACAACTGAAGAGGGACAGATAAGCTTCTCGAGTGGAATGTATGTGTTCTGAAGCTTCATCTCAGCACTTTTAACAACAGCTCATGTTTCAACAAATAGCCTCCAGCAGTAATGATCTGACCTTTACATAACTGCCATACATAGTATGTATGAACCAGATAATATGGAATTTTGCTGGGTGGAAGAAACACACTTTGTCAACATTGGCTATGAATCTTAATTATAAAGCGACACAGAGTAAATGCAGATTCATGTGGCACTATTAGTGTACCGAATGTTTAGTAATGCCCCAATAAATCATCGAAAAAGCCTTGAGGAGAAATCACTGCTCTTACTAATAAGCTATATCTTTACAGAGTAGGAAAATGTAACAGTTTCATAGGTGTGGTAGAGTGACCAAGGAAATGGCTAATATGATGTGGCTTTCCTTTGATTTCTTCCCAGTAAGAGAGGTAGGCACCAGGAAGGGTGTTCTTAAACAGAGAATAGGTTCTCTGTTTAAAAGCTTTGGTGGCCAGGTCCTGGAAACTGGAGTATTCTGGAAAGAACAGACAAGCCAGGTGCTCCAATCCAGTAGTCCATTTCACGGATTAGAGCTCACTATTCACAGGAAGGCTGTCCTTTGGAAAGGTATTTAGTTCTAGTGAGGATGTTAGGAAAGTCTCTCAGAGCAGGACACAGAGAAGGAAGGACACCTCCCTGTGTGAGGAACTTCCAGAGGGGCTGGAGGTGCCTTTTGCCACTGCAAAGTGCAGAGTGAGAGGAGACCATGTGACAGTATGTCTGACTAAAGGAAAGCCAGGAGGCTGAGCAATCCCCACAAGAATCATGACTACAGGGGTGACCCCAATATAAATGTTTTCTTACTGGTAGTCCATGAGGGGCCCAGTTTAGTTAGGGAACTCTTCATGTGTTAAGTTAGCACCCAGCTGGCAGGATTTATTTTTATGATTTGTTTTGTATCCTGAAATGGTCACCCTTGTGTGTAGATAAACTGCCATAATGTGAAGAAAGTGTCTGTCGTGGATCCCGCATCTTACATAGATCTTAGGTGCATCTTTCCCCTCTGTCATTGCTGCTTCACTTTATTTAATGATGGTTGTGGAATTAAAGGGCGAGAAACCAATTAGAAGTTGCTGAGAAGAAACTTGCCGATTTATAGTAAAAAATTCTATGTCTCTGCAGGGTTATATTAGATTATATTTATTATATTAATGAAGGTGTTCATTAAACAGGTGCTCTAGAATGTAAAGATTTGGGACAGGAAAAAATAAGTTAGCAATTGGACATTAATGAAGGACAAAAAAGATCATGCAGAGGGCACCTGAGACCAAACAGTAAAAGACAAAATGTGAAAAGAGACACTGAGGAAAATTGGTTACAAAAGAAGACTGGTAAGATCAGTGAGAGTATATAGACAATTATTTTTTGTGCCACACAACAATTTTTTCACCCATTGGAGTCTATGGTCATCTTTTTTGAGAAGAAAACAAATTATATTGGGAGTAAAAAAGTTGTAAAAAAAAGACAAACAGATACAAATGATAAGAACATGGCAGACAAAGGACATAAGAAAGAAAAATATGAATAGGAGAATTGGGCAAGGGACAAGCTGGGCTGAGAGAGGAGTTGAAATATGTTGGTCAGTGTCCCAGGACTGCAGAGGTTCCCGAGGAGGCTCCATTCATTATGTGACTCATACAGAACTAGCAAAAAGCAACAGACACTTTTCTCTTTAGAAATTGTATTTTTTAGAACAGAACAGAATTGTTGTACATAAAGTCTAAATAGTTAACAAATTTACAAACACAAATATATAAAAAAAAAAATAGGCAGTGACATTTGCCCAGATTTAATTCAATGAAAAAAAGTTTATGGTTTATTACATGAAAACTCATGGACAAGATTCAATTTGAGGAGAAAAACTTTTCCCCAAATTCAATTACATTTTTTTCCACATAGATGTCAATAGAGTTTCCATGTGATAAACCATGAAGTTTTTTTAATTGAATTGCATCTCAAATTAAATCTCGCTTTCATGTGATAAACCTTATTCTCACTGAAATGAATCTGGGCCACTGACAGTTTAAGATATTGGGTCTTAACAATGCCTACTAATATAGAAATTAACAACACATAGAGGAAAAGCTTAGCGCTTAGGGCTCAAGTTAAGGCTTGATGAAGGGAGATTAATATCTCCAAAATGTCAAGGCAAATGGACATTTGCATGGGAATAAGGTGCAATATGATAGTTGATAGTTAATCTATATGGGCCGTTAAATGAAATTGTGTGCTAGATTCGCAATAATTCTGCCTATAACTGCCTTAGACTTTGGGTTTGCTGTTACTGTCAACAACATAAACAGGCTGGGCCAAAATAGCGCAATTCAAGGCACTACTACCTAAGTACCACACAAGAATGGATAGAAAACAGGCTGGGTGTCAGGAAATGGCTTAGGTGAGAGGTTTGTATGAGCAAGCCTATGTGCTGTGTAAACCCAGGTTATGCATTAGGTAGAATGGAAGCGGAAGCCATATGATGTGCAAAAGGAGCATTTAATGGTAACTATGGAAAACAAAACAATGCTGAATGAGCTGAACCTGTACAACCTGTGGTGTGTGAGCAGGAGCAAGTCTGTTTGGAGGCAAGAGATCCAGGACAGGCAGAGTTCTCTCATAGTCAGGGACAGGCCAAGGTCAGAGGCAGAAGCACAATCACAGTGAATATCCAGAAAAAGGGCTGAGTCAAATTCCAGAGGTCAATAAATGTAAGCAGTTCAGAAACAAGGCTGCAGCAAGAAACAAGGGGGGGGGGGCAAGATCACCAGCATGAACTTAATGATCCAGCACTGGGAGGCAAGAGGGAACTGGCTGAAATAGGCTCATAATGAACAGATTATTGACTCCTGGCTTTAATAAGAGTGGGGGTGGAGACAGAGTAAATAGAGGTAGCAGCTGTCTACATGCACAGGGTACAACACCTCCTAAATACCAAGCAGGCCATGGTTAGAATCCCCAGTTATTATTATGATTATACGAGGGCTAGAAAAGGGTGCCAATTCAGGCAAGCCTGAACAATAAAAAGTCAACAAAAGAGAGGCAATAACACAGTATGGCATGACAAGCTATAGCACTTCTGAAGGCAACAAAGTCCAGTCCTTTCAGATACTATTACTCTGAAATCATTTCTAAACCTGGAGATATGCACTGTTCCATAACAATTGCATTAAACTGTAGGATCAAACAAGAACTTGATGACCCTTTTGTAGGGTGCAAAATGTAATTTACTTCAAGCATTACATGAAACTATAAATATCAGCTTTTTTTAAGTAGACTTTTAGGGTGGACTTTTTGAGGCTATTGGGTCCACAGGTGGTGAACTGCAGGTATTTAGGTTATCTGTTAATAAGGCGAAACAAATAAACTGTCCTCGGCCAAAGTGGCAGTTTATTATATGTTGAAGCATGGTTAGTGATCACAATTTTTGGTTTGAGGCTAACAAACGTATAAAGTATATTTTATTATTTTATGGAAGCGAAGAATAAAGATAGCCAAAGGGATACTGTAGGTAAATGATCAAGGTAAGAAAAAGGTAAATGGTGCTTATTGATATATATAATGCACAAGAGCCATGAATATCCTGTAAATTATATCCTTTTACATAGTAACATAGATGACCATTGACTTTAATGCACAAAATAGGTGCTCGTCAAATTGTTGCTGGCATCAAAATTGTTTGGGTGTAAAATTGTCGCCCATCACTAGTTAGTGCCAGACTGGATGGTTGGGAAGTCTGATCATTCATCAGATACAAGAATAAAATCTGTGCATCAATGGTCAGCTTTAGGATGAACCGCATGTAGAACCGCTTTAGGATGAATCTTATGCAGATCTGTTCTAACCATTGTACACATCTCAATAGGGACATACAGTATCTTTGCTATAGCTGCAGTTCAGCTAAATTATTCCACAGTATTACTGCTTCCTCCATCAACAGTCTGCTTTTATGACCAACTGATATAAAGATTGTCAGTAAACAAGCCATCATTAACCATAGGTTGATTAGCAGTCAACCCCCCCCCAAAAAAGATAGAGGTAAACAGTGCACATTTTAGAACCTAGTGGGTTATGCTACAGAAGTCACAAAGCTTGCACCATATCTAGTAACACAACCAATCACCTGGAAACATTCAATTGGCTGCAATGAGCTTTTAGTCTGCTTGTGTAGCACCTGAACACACTTTTGTGTTATGCAGCAAACCTGTGACAATAAAATATAACAAATGTAAATTAGTTCATGGTTCAGGGGGGGGATTGCAAAAGTAATACGGGTATGGGATCCTTTATCCGGAAACCCATTATCCAGAAAGTTCTGATTTACGGAAAGACTGTCTTCCATAGACTCCATTTTATGTCAATAATCCAAATTTTTTAAAATAGATTTCCTTTTACTCAACAGTAACTAAGTATGTTGGGTTTATTTAACATTTACATGATTTTCTAATAGACTTAAGCATAAAGAACCAAAATGCTGAAAGATCCATCATCCGGAAAACCTGCTGTCCCGAACATTTTGGAACAGTTTCGTGCCAAAATCTGCTCTGTGCACACAAGGATAGGTAGATGTTGTGCCTGTCAAAACATACAGAACATGAGGCAAAGGCAGGGGATCGGCCTTTTCTCTGCCTGCATTATACAAATATACCATTTCTTTCTGAGACAATAGCAAGCTGTTTCATATTTGCAGGCATAATTATCCTTGCTTCATAGTTCTGTATCCATATTGATCCTGATCCCAGAGTCGAGGTGAAAAAATAATTAATGGATAACTAAACATAAAGCAGGTTTTTTTGTACAAGATGCAAAATCAATAGTTATAATACTGTATTTCTCCCCTGGAAACCAATCTGCTTGAAAGAAGAAAAAAAAAAATATAGCAAAAACAAAATTCCTACAGGTAAAAGTGTAAAGGGCTCATTTAAAAATACAAGCAGTGTGTAAATTGCAATATCAAATGCAAGCTGTCATGTATTTTTTCCTCACAATGCAGCATTTGTCTCCAATTTCAGAATAAATGCAGCCACAAGGTAGTGATGGACCTGATGCAATTGGGGCTGATATGTAAAAATACATATTGTGCTTAAGTATTTGGTTATTGTCATTCCCTTTGCTTTCCAATGCTTGAAGGCAAAATAATGTCTGCACCCAGTACTTTAAGCGCCAGTTTGCTTCATCTACTGATGCAGGCTGCTTTGGGAAACCTGGAGATTCTACCTTCAAGGTTGGAGGTGGGGAAGAATCAGTAGCATGGAGCACAAGTGCATGGAGCAGTGCAAGGAGTGGTATTGGTCAATGTACTCTAATGAATGGCAATGCAAGTTCCACAACCACAACGGTGATAGTGCTACTGCGGCATTCTATATCTTATTGGATATACCTGTCAAATGTCAAAAGCTATTCTTCAGAAACAATTTAATGTCCCCTTACCTTCCTTTACTATCCATCATTTATTTCATGTGTAAGGGTTGCTTACTAATCAGAGCTCTGTCTGTTTACAGTTGTGCTTCTTGATACCACAACAGCAATTGGTGAACTGGGATGGAAGACATATCCAATAAATGGGGTAAGTCATTCTTTCTTTATATAAATATAATATTTGTCATCTTCTTCTCTTATGCAATTAAAAATGTATGTAAATGATTTGATGTTGTTAAAAGACTTAGGGGTTTATTTACCAAAGTCTGACTTTTTCTGGGAAAAAAAATGTAAAAAGTCTGAATAAAAAAGTAATCCACTAGTGATGGGCGAATTTATTCGCCAGGTGTGACTTTGCGGCAAATTCGCCGCTGGTAAATAAAATCACGAGTCTCGCTTCGAAAACGATACAACTTGTGTCGAAAATGACGCGACGTGCGTCAATAAGTTCCACAACTCGTTTTGATATTTTTTCGTCAAATTCGTGAATTTCACAGGAAATTTGCGAATTTTTCGGCGAAGCAAAACGGGATAGATTCGCCCATCACTATACTCCACCTCAAACCTGTTGAGGTCATGTAGAAGTCAATGTCAGATGTCCCGTTTAAAATAGGAAGATATCCTGATCTGTGTTGGGTTTTGTACAATAATCCGAAGATTTTGTGGTTTTTGGTGTTAATCCAAAAAAGTCTGAGCTTTCCAGTGTAAAATCCCAGAATAATTGTACGATTCAGACTTTTTAGATTTTAGAGAGTCCTTTCCACACCAGACTTTTTCGTCAAAATGTATTGATAAAAAAGTCCACAAGAATTGGGTCGGAGTGGTTTTACCGAAATAGTCATACATTTTCAGTTATTATTATATAATTAAAGTAATTATTATTATAATATTAAAGTAATATTAGATAGTAATAAAGACATTAGATATACATTTATGAGAAATGCATTTAGTAATAATTTTATGAAATTATATTATATTTTGTAATTTTCCAAAAGTTTCATTTACTGAAATTTTTTTTTACTTTATCTTGCCATTTACTATTGTTTACACAGTATGCTATTTGCTTTTCTTTTTCATTTTTTTTTTTAAGCCATATGGCGGCTAAAGCTGGCATTACACATTGTTGAATTAATTAATATAAAGTATTTCTGATTCTGTATTAAAAGATGTTGCTTTCAGAGCTGTATCAAGTAAATTAAATGAAACTTTTCATGTAATACTATAACACCAAAGTTTGTGTACCTAATAAATCTTGAACATTTGATTTTTAGAACATTGTGTTTTTTGCAGAAAAGACTTGCATCACAGATAATACTCACATTTAATTGTTACTAAAATTACCCCTAAGGGTATACAGTATCTCATATAGTCTTCACCAGGAGCCAGTACACATTGACATAGTGTAACATGACCATGGGTCATTACATTGGTACCAGAGGCCCAAAGCACCAGACAGTGCTGCTGATGGCTGCAAGTTTGAGCACCTGATTCTGCACTGATGAGTGCAACTCTCTGTATGCACTGATCTGAATTAATGAGAGATTAGCAAAGGGTAGGGTTGCTACCTGACTGTGATTTTATTAGCCTGGTAAAATGTATTTGCTGGTAAATTTAAACTGTTGTTCTACCCCCAATCTGTCCCTTGTCCATTCTCAACCCACCTAAATTCCAACTTCCAGATGAGGCTTTTTCAAGTAAATGGTGGCAAACCTATCAGAGGAGGCAGTTACGTGCCCCATCCTCACCCTAACTTGAGCATCATTCAGACTTTGGCAAAAGGTGCAGAGTATAGCCAGACCCTGGAAGAAGTGTTTATGCATGGGCCCTAAGGGTCACACTCTCAGAGGGATTCTGCCATGATTTTTATGATGTAGTTTCTCAATTACACAGTTACACTGCAAATAATTCACTCTACTCAGGTCATTTTTCCTGGTCATATGCTTTCAGAAAGAGCCAGCACTTTAGGACTTTCTGGCAGGCTGCTGTTTCTTCTACTCAATGTAACTGAATGTGTCACAGGGGGACCTGGATTTTACTATTGAGTGCTGGTCTTAGATTTACCAGGGAGCTGTTATTTTGTGTTAGGGAGCTCCTATCTGACTACCTTCCCATTTTTCTGACATTAGGCTGCTGAGGGGAAAGGAAGGGGGGGTGATATCACTCCAACTTGCAGTACAACAGTAAAGAGTGACTCAAGTTCATCAAAACACAAGTCACATGACTGGGAGCAGCTAGGAAACTGACAATATGTCTAGCCCCATGTCAGATATCAAAATTGAATATAAGAAAATGTGTTTGCTCTTTTTAGAAATGGATTTCAGTGCAGAATCCTGCTGGAGCAGTACTATTAACTTATGCCTTTTGAAAAAAACAAACATTTTTTCCCATGACAGTATCCCTTTAAGGTTTGTTTATTAATGCCCAGCAAGCAGGAGGTAGAGTACAGAGGGGAACAAAATTGTGCCAATTGAAATAACAGGGACAGGATTTTCTGTAGATATTGTCTATGATTGAGTCATATCATTTTGAGCCGTGTTTAGATACAAGTGGCTGCTCATGCAGTTGAGGTTTGGATCCATCTCCGTATTGGACTCACAGTAGATGGAGCTGACATGGCATGTAGCTTCTGCTAGAGTTAGTTTCTGTACCAGATGGGGACAGTGCAGTATATTTTTTTGTTGATTTTACATATAGTCAAATCCATACAATATTGAAAAGTTTATAATTCAAGTTCAGCAGATCACCATGTCCCTCTACATCACTTCATTTAAACAGATAATTATTAAAACCCTTTCCATTGAAATGAATGTTATGACACATTGCACTGTGGTGTCCCGAAGTGCACTGTCTGTTTCCTCCATCTGCATACATTTGGGAATTGTAGGCATGTGTCTGTTCTGCTGCCAGACTAGATGAAAAAATAATAAACTATATACAAGTCATTGAGGACACATTCTTTTCACTTCTGCTAGCATGACTGGCCAGCTTCAGGAGCCATGTCTCATTCCGACATTCCAGATCAGATAAAAACTTATTATTCAAATCAAACTAATTTTAAACCCTCCCTGCTGCTCCAAAATTGTTTCTTCCTTTGGCAAGGTCATAAACGACTCCTCGTGAAATGAGAATTAGCAGAGATCCATGTTTGTCGAAAGGCTGATTATTTGCAGAGAAGTTTAATCACTTGCTCTTGTGGCATTCTGTATCAGGAAAGTCCTCTGATGACACCCCATAGAGAAGCTGATTCTCATGTCTCAGAGGACCACACTACTTCATTTTATTTATTTTTTAGTTCTTTCCAGTAAAGTAAAAAACACTCAGACCTACTGAATTCCCTGCATCAGCTGAATATAATCGTAACTGAAACTACGAGACTTAGCTTCCATTGGAAGATATGAGTGGTCCAGGGAATGAAAATTCTAAAAACACCTGTTTTGCATGTAGCATATTAATAATGATGAGCAAGACTTGTTTTAATTCAATGTCCAACAGCACAAGGTGGAAAAATGTGCTACACATCTCCCTTTCTGTGAATGAAATAAAGATACAGTAATAAATAACCCTTTAGATATTTCACTTTCCTCTGTGTCTATATACAGTATTAGACACTTGTCTAGTTCTACTTACAGTATCTATATTTATGGAAGGGGAATGAAATTGAGGCAAGCAATAACCATGCTGATACCTTCTCCTTGTATTTGTTCCTATATTCTTGGCACATAATGGCATTAATGCCATTAATCTCTATTTGTGTAGATTAAGTAACCCCCACAATTCCCTTGTCTCTTTGTCCTATATCTTAGGCCAGTATCTTCTGCTATGGACCCTCGGTTTTGTAGAAAAAACAAAAACACTGTACCCAATGTAACTTTCAAAGGTTTCTCCTCATCTCTGTCCCTACACATTAAAATTATACTTTCTGCTTCAAAAAATGGGAAATGCTGCTTAATAAATATACATGTCAGTATATTCTGCTTGTAAGCAAGGAACGTTGTTGCAAAGAAAAACCTTTTTTAAAAGTGTTGGTGGGTAAGAAAATACATGCTTTTAAGGCTTTCAAGTTAGCTGGGACAGCCGAATCATTTAAAAGGTACAAGGAGGCCAATAAATCATGCAAAAAAGCTATCAAGCAAGCTAAAATCGATATGGAAAAGGATATAGCAGTAAGCAGTAAAAAGAATCCAAAATAATTTTTTAAATATATTAATAAAAACAGGAAGGGGTAGGACCTTTATTATCAGAGGGGGGTCAGCTGGTTGAAAAGAACAAGCAAAAAGCTCAGATTCTGAATGCATACTTTTTGTCTGTCTACACAAATGAGGAACCAGCTAATGAAGGTTTCCTTATTAATAGTCCAAATTCTAATAATACATCTAATGATGGATGGTTCACACATGCTGAAATTCAAAAGAGACTAGAGCATGTTAAGATAAACCAAGGTCCAGGGCCAGATGGGATTCATCCCAGGGTAATTAACAAGCTTAGCTCTGTGATTGCCAAACCTCTACTTAAATTTTCAGGATTGATTGAGGTCTAGAATGGTGCCAAGAGACTGTTGAATTGATAAAAGTGGTGCTGCTATTCAAAAAGGTATCCCATTCTCTGCCTCAAAACTATAGGCCAATTAGTCTGACGTTGGTGGTAGGAAAACTTTTCTAAGGATTAATAAAGGATAGGATACTGGACTTCATAACAAATAACAATACTATGAGTTTGTGCCGGCATGGTTTTATGAGTAATAGATCTTGCCAGACTAACTTAATTTCATTTTATGAGAAGGTAAGCAGGGGCCTCGATTCTGGGATGGCTGTGGATGTGATTTACTTAGACTTCACTAAAGCATTTGATACAGTGCCACACAGAAGGTTATTGGTTAAATTAAGGAATGTTGGCCTGGAACATAGTATTTGTAACTGGATAGAGAACTGGCTAAAAGATAGACAACAAAGAGTGGTGGTAAATGGAACATTTGCTAATTGGACCAGTGTTGTTAGTGGGGTACCGCAGGGCTCTGTACTGGGTCCCTTGCTTTTCACCTTGTTTATTAATGACCTGGATGTGGGCATTGAAAGTACGGTTTCTATTTTTGCAGATGATACTAAATTGTGCAGAGCTATAGGTTCCTTGCAGGATGCTGCCACTTTGCAGAGTGATTTGTCTAAGTTGGGAAACTGGGCAGCAAACTGGAAAATGAGATTCAATGTTGATAAATGCAAGGTTATGCACTTTGGCAAAAATAATATAAATGCAAGTTATACACTAAATGGCAGTGTGTTGGGAGTTTCCTTAAGTGAGAAGGATCTTAGGGTTTTTATAGATAACAAGTTGTCTACTTCTGGGCAGTGTCATTCTGTAGCTACTAAAGCAAATAGGGTTCTGTCCTGCATAAAAAGGGCATGAACTCAAGGGATGAAAACATAATTATACCGCTTTATAGATCCCTAGTAAGACCTCATCTGGAGTATGCAGTGCAGTTTTGGACTCCAGTCCTTAGGAGGGATGTAAACGAGCTGGAGAGAGTGCAGAGACATGCAACTAAACTGGTTAGAGGAACGGAAGACTTAAATTATGAGGGTAGACTGTCCAGGTTTGGGTTGTTTTCTCTGGAAAAAAGGCACTTGCGAGGGGACATGATTACATTTTACAAATAACATTATAGACAAATATCAGGGGACCTTTTTACCCATAAAGAGGATCACCGCACCAGAGGCCACCCCTTCAGACTAGAAGAAAGGACTTTCATTTGAAGCAGCATAGGTGGTTCTTCACAGTGAGGACAGTGAGGTTGTAGAATGCACTGCTGGGTAATTCTATTAATGCTTTCAAAAGGGGCTTGGATGATTTTTTGGACAGACATCATATCAAAGGCTATTTTGATATTAAACAGTAAGGGGCAGATGTACTAAATTTACGTGAAGGATTCGAAGTTCGATCGAAGTTCGAACGTAGGATTTCTTCTTTTGGTCAAATATGTGAATTTTGGCATATTCGATCATCGAATAAGGTATGATCGAATGATCGAATACATTCAAATAGATTTGAATGGATGAATATTCAATCATTCGATCATTCGATCAGCGAAGGATTTTATTTTTTAAGTTTATTCGATTGCCTACTTCGGCAGATTGGACCTATCAAATTGCAATAGAAGCCTATGGGAAGCTTCCCATAGGCTTCTCAGGCTAAGTCCTGATCGAATAGGATTCGTACGATCGAAGTGTTTGATCGTTCGAATCGTACAAATCATTCGAATTATCGAATAATTTCTTTGTTCAGTCGAATGATTTATTCGACTGACTGAATAGGTTTTTATTCGATCGTCGAATGATAGAATATCGAATAAAAGGTAGCCTAGAACTATTCGATTAACATTCAAAAGTCAAATGGTAATCGAATATCGAATAGAAACGAATTATTTTTTGGGAATAATAGTAAATTTGCCCCTTAGTATAGCTATGGGCATATATGGTTTGTGTGAAAGTGTGGAGGGGTGTGTGTGTGCATGCTGGATTTTAATTTGGAGGGCTTGAACCTAATGGAATTTTTCTTTTTTCAACCCAATTTAACTATCTAACTATGTTATTGGTCAACCCTTTTGAAATAAAAAATAACACAATGGCATAAAGGTGATACCTTTATTGGCTAACTAATATAATCATAGCAAGCTTTCAGAACATTTTAGTTCCTTTTTCAAGCTGATTACCTTGAAAAAGGAACTAAAATGTTCTGAAAGCTTGCTATGATTATATTAGTTAGCCAATAAAGGTATCACCTTTACACAATTTATGGTAGCCCCCCTCTGAAGAAGAAACCCCTTGTGCTTTTTTGCCCGATGCCCTGTCCCATACTCACCAAAATACCTCTCCCCTGCTCCCTTTCAGAGACAATGAAGACATGCATACATATAAACAGCAATTTAAAGTGCAACATTTTAGAAGTAATAATAATGATTTTAAATGTTATACCCCAATGGAATGCTTGCCAATTAACATACCAACATCAACACTGGCTGCCTACCATGCCAACCACCTTCTGCTCAGCTTCAGGTGGGCAAGTGAGAGCAGGCCAACTGTAGTACACAACGCATTAGGGACCATTGCCTAAGAGACACCAATGTGCCAAAATACTAGGGCCTAGCTCCCCACACCTGGCAAGCATCCACTGCAAGCTGTTACAACATAACCGATGTTTCAATCACCCTCATCCCCATTAACCCAAAGGGAGGGCAGGTGGAATTAAGTTCCTTGCTCCAGAAGGTAAGAAAAAGAGGCCTCCTCCTCTGCTTATTTCCACTAACATATTTTACTAACGTGATCTCACTTCCTGTGCGTTTCAAAACCCTCTTCTACTCATCTCTTTCCTATCTCAATTAACCCTACATTTCTCTGCCCCCCCCCTGAATCCCAACAGGTGCTAATAACATTATTCTGTAGCGAAAATAAATAACCATCCCAAAGCTTTCCTCTAACAATAATCATTTCCATTTTATTTATAAACAGCTACCCTTCCAATTTTTTTTCTATTTGTTTCTACTGTAAATACAATTGTCTTGTGCTAATATTTGTTTTGGTTGTGTTTTACCCAGTCCCTATCAACCACTCCCTTGCCACATACTAGTGTATAGGTATGGGACCTTTTTTCCAAAATGTTTTGGCTTTGAGCTCTTTTCTTAATTTGATTCTCCATACTTCTAAAAAACGAGTGAGACATTAAATAAACCCAGCAGGATTTTTTTTATCTCCAGTAAGGATTAAATATATCTTAGTTGGGATCAAGTACACTGTACTGTTTTAATATTAGAGAAATGATTTAACAATATTGGAATTATTTGATTAAAAATGAGTCTTCGGGTATGCACTTTCTATATCTATGTATGCCTGTAAAATACCAATAGTTCAGGTTAGTAAAGATGTGGCTATAATTAGCCTAAATAAATGACAACCTAAACTTACACTGCAGTTAACAATACTACAATGCATATATAATTAATCAGTACAACAATAATAAGGCCGAGATAGCCAAGACAGCTCCCACCTTATTGCTGTCCTGTCCTCTACCTCCAGTTTTATATCATATCTGCAAATATAATAGACGTTGACTGAATTGTGCTGCTTACTTCTTAAGCTTAGTCCAGACGGGGAGATTCGGGGGTGATCCGTCGCGGCGATAAGTCGCGAGGCGATGGATCGCCCCCGAATCTCCCCGTCTGGACTAAGCCTGAGTGTGCAGATCCTCCTGCTGTTTTCTACTCTTAGATATGTCAGAACACCCCTGATAACACAAATATCTCTGGGGCATTAGCAGCAGGTGTTTTATGGCGGGAGTCATACATTCATCATATGGACCCCAAAAGCTTCACGTTGGGTACTGCGATATACTACAAGTCTGTATAACAGGACCCTATACAGACACCACTGCAGTTATTATTATGATTTAACAGAATGTGTATGATTTGTAGAGGAGTTGTTAAACTAGGGAAAGGTAAATTATTTACAGATTGGTATTTTTTGGATTGCTGCGATAAACGTCAGAATGAGTCACACTTTAAATTAGAAGCTGTTATGTAGAAAGTAATTACAGCAAAATATTTACATTTATAAATTGATGCAAAACATAATATATGCATAGGACCTCCTCATTAGTAGTACAGTTTTTCAGAAAGGTTTTTTTCATTTCAAAATTAAAAATGCATGGCAAATCATTCTGCTTATATTTGTAAATATAATATACAAATCATCATAAAATGTCAGAACAGATGAAATTTAAAGTGTGGGAGGTTTTTTTTTCAAGTTTTATATGATATATTTTAATTAGAAGGAGAATTTAGTTTTAGTTAGAAGGAGAGGTCATCGAGAAATCGTATAGCAAGCAAAATGATAGCCTAATACAATTCAATAAGCATTCGATGGTCGAATGCTTATTGAATTGCGAATTTGGTCAAGCTAATTATGGGGAATAATAGTATATTTGCCCCAAAATGTTTTAATAGTTAAAACTTTTTAAAGCAGTCCCACTTTAAAGTATGAAAAAACACCAGCATTTTTTAGTACTTTTATGACTTTTGAGCATACAGGATATGATGTCACTGACATAAGATTGAGGAGGATGTAGCTTCATCTTATCAGTTTGCTAGATCTAAGGTGAAAAAGGAAACGCTGGTGAAAAAGGTAACGTTCTGTAAAATTCTCACTTTAGTGAATTTGCAGTGTAATGATTATTATCCTGGCGTTAGTGTGTGAAACTACCTCAGTGACAGTCTCTTTCAGTAGCCTATTGTCTTCTACTCTTGTTTGTAAATTAACAATGTCCCTGCGGATGGGATTTCTGGCAAATTATTGGTAGCGATGGTTGTTTTGGATATGTTCAGCAAGAACTATTTTTCATATAAATAGATTTTTTAGATATAAGCTATTGTTTTGACAATTTTTACTGCTTCAAACAATTCTGGCACATGACATTCAAAACCTTTCATTCGTGCTAGAATCATTGTTAGCATGTGACTCACAGCATGACTGATGTTCTTGCAGAAGGATAAAACTATTAGACTGAAGAACAAATAAAACTATATCAACTATATCAGAAAATAATAAAGGCTATTTGTGAAACAGAATTAGCAATCATTTAACATAGATAAGTGGATTTTCTCAACATAATCACAGTTTCCCTTTAAGAGGCACAGGAAGCAGGTAGAGAATATTAGTTTTCTATGTTCTCCTAAAATAGAGGATAACAGCATAATAAATATACAGTTATTACACCAAACAGATGTATTCACATAATTCCATTAAGGGACTAAAATATTTTAGATTTGTGTCTCCAACTGGGATAAACAAAAAAAATTTATGTAATTTTTCACCTAAGCGTTTTCATTCAAATTAGCCGCATAATACGTTTTTGCTAATATGTTTTCCACAAGCCTACACATTTTTCTTAAAGCGATTGTAATCTCTGTACAGGAAATCACAGATACGTGTCTGCAGCTTCTTCCCTTCCACATTATTACATTTTCAAATAATATTACTGAAACGGTATTAAAATCATCCTCTCGCTGCAGCAATATATTTGAAGCATATTGAGCATGTGCTTACAGGACTGTTTAACAAACTGGTTTTATTGTTTTCTCAGTTGGTTTGCTCACAAATTCATATTTATTGCCATCACCTAATTTGACAGTAGGGTTTTAAAAAGATTAAAGGAAAGAAAAGTACATTGAAAACCCAAGTAAAGTAAATGAAAGTAAATTGATAAAAAGCAAAGAAATGAACAACTATTTTAACATACTTTTTTAAAATAAGATTCTCATGAGTAAAGGGACAATGGACCTGCAAATGAAGGTTAGGAAATTGAATTTTAAGGCCCCCTACAAGATGCATTAAATGATCCCATCTTTGGGCGAAGAGCACTCACCATATATGTCTCAACACGTCAGTGATATGAGATATTTTTGGAGTTTGGGTTGCATTGTTAGATTTTTGTAAGGTGACTGCTGTAAGCAAAATATTAAGCATTATTGATAAAAAAAAAAACTGCCCTTTTTCAATCCAAAATAATGTCAAACCAAAATGTGTGGCATGGCAAAATGTTGCTGAATTTTCACCAAAGCACGCAAGTGATGTCATGCTCCAAGCCCTGGCTGATAAGAGCCATTCCATGTGAAGGTGTGAAAGCCCATGGAAGAGGAACATGGGTGAAGTGGAGATCACCCTATAACCTTTGATCAAATATATAAAGAATTTCAGAATTTATATTGTACCAACACTATGGTTAGGGATTCAACACCACATTAGCTTTCAAATGAGTCCAAATATGATTAGGGTTGGCTCTTGGTTTATCATATGAGAAAGGAAAGGTGTGGGTCACACAATCTTGATATTTGGTATATATGGACACAGAAGAAGAAATATGACCACTACATGGGACCTGTTATCCAGAATGCTTGGGACTTTCTGTAATTGGGATTGTCATACCTTAAGTCTAATAGAGAACCATTTAAACATTGAATAAACCCAATAGGCTGGTTTTGTTTCCAATAAGGTCTAATTATATCTTAGTTTGGATAATGTACAATGTACTGTTTTATTATTGCAGAGAATAAAAAAATGCAAACAAATTTAAGAATGTATTATGTATTACCTGATACCCTGAAATCACTGATAACTAGTCAGCTCTTCTGATTTATTTCGGAGGACCCATTTCCATGAGGGGGGTTACTCCCCTTGCCTCCAGGACCAATAAATTCTATATTTAAAGCTACATATAGCTTTTCTATGGTTTTCATTTTTATTTTATAAATTGTTTGCATTTTTAATTTATGTCTTTTTGTAACATCTTTTTGTTATACCTTTTATAATATTAAATATAAAATTTCATGTTTGTCTTTGATGCTATAAACAAACCTAGCCTGAAAATATGAGCTTTAGCTCTCTGAATGCTGAATGGTAATGCCAGTCTGTGTGTATGCTGCTTAACCCCTTGGCTGCTGGAGCACTTGTTGAATCAGTAGGAACTAACGCTGACTATAGTGGGAGAGAGTGTTTAATGCATTGGTGTATTGTGAGTTATCACTTGTTAGAGAGAGCAGGGGAATAGCCTTATTAGCTTTCTATCATCTGTTAATGATAGGTGGTGGCAGCGAATGGGTTGGTGCTGGTTGGTGTTTGGGGTGCTGGTTTGTTAGTCTAACCTGTGTGCAAGGTGTGTGAAAGACTGAGTTAGTAACTCTCCTGAAGTCAACTGCGTCTGGAAGTACTGTAATCCTGACATTCTAGCACAGAGAATTTTGGCCACATCTGAAAAATCATATTCCACTGCAAATCCGTATCAAGCAAAAAAATGTGCTTTTCCATACTAATCATCCATGAAGAAACTTTTTATCTGCTATGTCCTAAGACAGGTGTGGATTATAAAGGCATTTCTGGGAAAGATACAGACACAACATTGCAGATCTTTCACATTTTATTACATTATATCCAATACAATACATAGGAAAAAGTGGAAACAATACTCTTGATTGACCCTTGATTACCTACTTATAATTTTATCCACAGTTATAGCAGAGGTGTGACCAACGTCAGTATAGATTAGTTAAAGATTCCGTTTCTTGCAGTACTTATTAGAGAATAATGAATTAATTCTATCATAAAGTGCATATAATTATTTATACAGAGCTCATTAAGTGGCTAGAAAAAATCAATTGATCGTTTGTAGTTAATAACCAGTTAAAAGAAAAATTATTTAAATAATCTTATACAATACACAATACTTTCCAGGTTGTGTCAAATTGAGCAAAATATACCATTAACACACCATTAGGGATAATCAAATTTTTTCACTAAGTTTCGCCGTGGAAATGACGGCCATAGACTTTAATTTGTTTCGGCGGATTTTCACCTGCCGCAAATTTTTGGTGAAGTCAATTTCACCCATCCCTACACACCATATACATTTGTCTCATCTATACCTGCTAACATTTCAATTATGCCAGATTTTGGACAGGTCTGCTCTTATTTACTGACCCCAAATCTGACTGAGCTACCTGAGTCACACCTATTTGTGGGGAAGTCCCAATCCTTTTACATTACAGGACTATATTCAATGATTGGGCCATTTATTAAGTATGTTATTTAGATTTACAGGTGAGAAAAAAGTTATTGTTCTATTTTGTATCTACATAAGAAAAAAAATGAGTAGTAACGGAGTCTAACATAAGCAATATGCACAACAGACTTTGTGAATTAATGCAGTTCAGTTACAATTTGCTATTATTGCAGCCTAGCACATTAGTGCATGATTTATAGTATAGATATAGGTATATATGATTTATGTGATGGTATAGAGGGGTGTGTGTATATGCTGGGTTTCATTTGGAGGGGTTGAAGTTGATGGACATTGTCTTTTTTCAACCCAATTTAACTATGTAACTATGTAGCTACTCTATAAACTTCAGTTCAGAAAATACCTTGATTAGTATCAGCATCTTGGAAATTTTCTGTTATAAATCTGAGTTCAGCATCATTTTCAGAAGCCTTAGATGGTAAGTCTTCCGTTAAAACAATATGAAGTAGATCCTGTGAGCTTTGTCATATAACATGGATCACACTAGGTGCTACTGAAACAGAATACTATAGAAAAATCTTTTATACTCTTTAAAAATAAAAAGTTTTGGTGAAGGAGGCGCTGCAGCCATTTTGCTCTATGATACAGCCTGTAGCATTACAAACACTACAAATTTTCACAGTTTTTTCTTCTTCTTCAAAATATAATTTTGAGTTTGCTTACTGCCCAATTACATGAAAGTTTAAGGATAAAAGCTTAGAATAAAACTCAGAGAGGGCAACAGGGGGAAAATTCCATCCCCTAAAATACTACAGAGCAGAATTTTAAAACCCATGTGTAATGTAGGAGCAAACAATGTGTTCTGTACTGTTATCCAGATGAGAGGATGAGAAGTGTGAAAGATCTGTGAATCCTTTAATTATAATATTATTAGCCTTAGCAGGGTGATAACTCAGACATGAAAATTGAATCCAATCCTAAATGTACTCATTTCAAGGTGTCAAAATTTTTTTTGAAACATCTCTTTTTTCTCCATAGAAGGAATTCTGTCATGATTTTTTAATATGTTTTTTTATTTCTAAATTACACTGTTTACATTACAAAGAATTCAATTTACCATATAAAATTCTATTCCTGAATCAACCAATTTATTATTCTAGCTGTAATATTGGTGTGTAGGCAATGATCTTGGGACATTGTGCCTGGTCATGTGCTTTCACTAAAGCTATTGTTTCTACTACTCAATGTAACTGAAGGAGTGGCAACTTGAGCTTGCTGGACTTGGATTTTTGCAATTGTGAGCTGTTTCATATCTGCCACTAGGTGGGGCAAGGTAGCATTTTTATTAATAAAGGTGTCACAGAGCTGTAATCTGGTTACCACTCCAACTTGTATTGCAGCAGTAAAGAGTGACCAAAGTTCTTCAGAGCACAAGTCATAATTGAGGACCTGGGAAACCAACAACGTGTCTAAACTCTTGTCAGATTTTAAAATTGAATACAAAAAAACATATTTTAGTTCTTTTGGAAACCAGATTTCAAAACAGAATTCTGCTGATGCAACACTATTAACTGATGCATTGGGGAAAAAACACCATGTTTTCACATGACACAATCCCTTTAAGCACCACAAATACTGGCAAGGCTAAGGAAGTACTGTATCTTGCAACTGGGTCTTTTGGTTATTGAGTGGTGGTGCAGATATATATTTCTCCTTGTTTTGTGTCTCTTCTGTAAAGTGTCCACCTGGAGGGACATTTAAGACTCTTTAGAAGGGGCAGTAGCATATTTCTGTCTATATCTGAATGAAGGCAATAATCCCTGGGGAATATCATTACCCATACCTGTTTTCACAGCAGATATTCTTATTGAGATGTGTCTTCATGAAAGATTGACGGACTCAATGTATTTCAGCAGATTGAATGCTGTTGGCTAAAGGGCCTTTTGGACAGTGTCCAAATTGACTGACAGATTTATACTAATTTGGGTGTTGAAATGACTGGAAAGAAATTGTTCTTCTGAATATCTCAGGCTAGAGACTTTGGATATGAACTTTGAAGACTAGAGGATGTCTGAATTAATATAAATAAGGTGTGCTATAGATTTAAGATATCTTCCTACTATATGTACAAGCCTAGGTCTTGTTGGTTGCAGTCCATTTAGGGTTTCATGGATAGTTTTTAAATTAAGCTGTGTTGTTTAGCTGGAATGGAGAAGGTCCTCATAAACTCTAATGCCAATATAAATAGCTTTTTAAATCACAGGTTATGCTCTAAGGGAGTAAAAGATGGTATGTGGGTAATGGCTAATGGGCTATGATGTAGAAACTATAGTCAGTTAAAGAAAAGGTGAATTTGTATTTATTATTTGTACTTTGTGATTTCCTTTTTTAAGGGTAGAACTACATCGGTGAAAGGGTGAATGTTGGATGTAGTCTCAGCGTGCATCTGACACAACAGCTGCATGCAGCGTCTGCATCAGACAGTCGTGTTGTGACGTGACAGTCGAGTCGTGTCGACATTTCTATTTCTTATCTTATTTTCGGTGCATCAGACTTGATGTCAGTGTTACTAATAAGGTGGCTAATCAAGAACTCTTAAAAACCAAGGCTGGTCAGTTTTATAGATCTCTGACAGGGAGAGACTAACAGAGTCTGTCTGGGATATTGACATAAACAAAAGAAATCCTGGGAATGAATGCCAAACAAGCTCCAAGAAAATCCCATTTACATGGGTTTATCCTATAGGCTAAAGCTCACCCACTGGGTTTTCAAGCAAACGCTTTTTTGTAAAAAAAATTAGCCCAAAATTAGTCACAAAAAAATTGTGTGATAATTCAAATCATTCAACTTTTTAGGATTATCATACAAAAACCAGCTTCAAAATGCCCCACACCCTCGAAGATCATGAAGGCAAGAAACATCTTCCAGTTCTAAAAGAGATATCTGCCATTGACTTCTATTTGACTTTGATTGGTTTTAGTTGAAGCATATTTGAAAAAGGACGAAAGGCTTCATACACTGAGGAGTGCCAAACATTAGGCACCACCAAGTGATAGTATTGGCTTACCTGAACCCCAGGCTGATGCTCCTATCAGCAGAAAACTACACCGGTCTGGGGTGACACTAGTGAGCACCATAGAGTTATCCTCTTCTGGCTTCTTCAAATTTCTTGGGGCAAACACATATACAGTTGAATGAAATAGCTGACTTTTTAGTTAAAGTTTGGCTTTCCATTCTACTGTGCATGCACAGCTGTGTGAAGAAAGAGGAAGACAGAAGAGGGTCACTCTGTGGTGCTCACTGTTATAATCTGAACAAATTGGAAA
>CM044434.1:12520916-12534243 GCA_024363595.1 Xenopus borealis | reverse complement strand
CCATTATGTATTGCGTTGACAGCCAATGCTTCTCTCTCTGCCCTTCTCCAGATTTTCAGCCTGTTGCAGAGTGCAGAGGGAGAAACATGGACAATAATAAGCTCTAGGGGCTCATCTATATAGAACATTGCTGATTGTAAATGTGCCCAAATGTTGTTGATGGATTTTATGGGCTGAGTCTGATGCATTTTGCACAAAATTTAGCAAAAGTCTAGTTAGTATTAACTTTCCATATGTCATGGGTTAAAAAGAACATGTATGCCATGTCCTTAAGGGTGAAGTATCTTTTTTTCCGCTCCCTTATGCTTACCAACAGAATTGTTATACCTTCGTTATTTAAACAGGTGCACATTTTGCACCTCTTTTGAATATATCAGCATATCCTTTTGCAGCTGTGTTGCATTTATATCTCAGCATAAGTCAGCTTGATGGATCTGGCAGTGATCCTAACACTTTCTTAAACTGGAAATGGAAAATCGTAAGAAATCATTTCTGCAAGATATAATCCACCAGAGCCATCACAGGCGCAGACAGCCACTACAAATTATAAGAACTTGCAAACCTCCACGAAAATATATATATATTTTGTAATTGCTGTTTATTCTGATTCAGAAGCTATATTTACATTAGGTTGCCTGCCTTTACATGCTGTGCACACGATGATGACTTTCCTTAATGCAAGAGTATGCATATATTTACTGAATGCATGTTATATATCTGTCAGGAAGAGTTGTTGTGTATAATTTCCCTAACTACTTCTTTCCCTTGCCCGGTTTAGACTTAGATGCCAAATTACTAGTCATAGCATCATTCAGTATTGGTTTTAGCTTGCAATCACAAATGCTTTAAGCTGTGTGACATGCTGAAAGCTAAAGCAGTGGAATCCCCAGGCAGCTACAAAAAAGGTTCTAAAATGCCAACAGTATTATTAAACAAGCCACCTTGAATTCCAAATGATTGTATTGCTGCCTTTTACAAAATTGCAAAACAAATGCAAATACCATTGGTTATGAAAGTAATAAATCTAGGAAAATCTGCTGCATAACTTCCTGTTAGATATAAAATAGAACATTTTTATATAAGTAGCATACATATAACTGGATTAGTCTTGTATAGGGGATCAGATTATACAGAGAGAGAGAGAGGTGCAATCAGTTGGTTGATGATCAACCACACACATATAAAGGGAGGTCAATGAATAACACTTTTTTGAATTCTCATCCTTTTCACATGGATAAAATTGTGTAGAAAGAAGGTAGAATTAATAATATGTATGAGTATAATAAAGCTGGCCATAAATTGTATGAAATTAAGTATGCTGGCTGCAACATCCCATTTGAAACAGACAATATCTCTGAGCCATGAAAATCAACCAGTTTTTGACCTGGAAGCACCATGTCAGTTGATGCATAGTGCATGAGTAGATGAGGAACTAAAGAGGAACCACAGCTCTCCTTGACTTCCAGCAGTTCTGGACACTGGGCTGTTGGCTCAAACAAATGGAACATAAAAAATTTCCTTCCATTTCTGTTTTTTTTATACAAATTCGACCCACAGGCTGATGAGTTTGGTATCATAATGGATAGATAAATGTATGGCTGCCGTAGAGAAAAGTTGCATATATGTGTTTCAGAATACTTTAAGTTTTCAATACAACAAGCTCTAGTTGTGACTGAAGATGCTTGAAATGTAAGGGTGAAGTTGCATAGAGCTATTTGTCAGGGCTACGAAAAAGACAATAGTGACAATTGGCTTTGCTAAGACACTACTGGGGGAATGTAATTAATGTAGGTAATTGAAATAATATCCGTAATGTGAAAAGTTATACCTTTGTGCGGAAAAACATTTTCCTTTGCACAGATTTAATATAGCTTCAGTGGAAAAAGGTTTGAGTTTGCGCCAGTGCTCAGTGAATGTAATAAAAGTTCTTACTGAAAGTGTAATGATTGCTCCTTCAAGCACTTTGAGTGCACAATTAAAATTTTCAATGCAATAACCGTTTAAGGAAGAATATTACATTGTAAAATGTAAATGTTTATTCCTATTTGTAGTGATTTTTGATGGGTGAGTAGTTTTTTACATATGCGCCAGTTTTTTTTTACGAGTGTATTGGTTTTAGACGTGCCTCTTTTTCTTTGACACATGCCAAAACAGTGGCAAAATTTTTCACCCATCACTACTTATTTGTGCAATTAGTTTTTTTTTTCTTTGTAACTTTTATTACATTCCCTCATACATGTGTTTTAGCAGAGAAAACTCTCAGTATTGCCCATGTCAGGGCATTTTGTAGTCACAAAAAGTAGCTGCTATTTGTAGCTCTGTGTGTCTTCACCCTAAGTGGAGCAGAGGTGTTTGTAATCTGGGCAACACTTAAGGTGGCCATAGACACAGAGATCTGCTTGTTTGGCGATGTCGCCAAATGAGCAGATCTCTCCCCGATATGCCCACATTGAAGTGGGCAATATTGGGATGATCCGATCGTGGGCCTGTTTTCGATGCATTATGATATTTTTGGGGATTTTTTAACCTGCACGATTGAGATCTGGCTGACATTCAGCCTGATATTGATGGGGGAAGCGCATTGGATGGCCCCACACACACAGGCCAATAAGCTGCCATCTGTCGGCTGTTTTTATCAGCCCGTGTATTGGGGCCTTTAGGGATTCACTAAATCTATCTTTTCATATTTGGGTAAATACTGAACCTTCCACAAACAACATGAATGAAACTGAACTCTGATTTACCTATTACACGTTATCCTAAACAAAATGTCAAATTTAAAAAAATTAGTATTAAAGCAAAATTAAATGTACTGAATGAGGGGCACACTAAGCCCTTCTTTTGACTTTCTTCAGTTCCTTCATGACCTACTGCTTTATATATTCTTTTTAATCTAGACTCTATTACTCTTTACTAAATCCCCAGCCAATTTCTCTCTCTACCCATTCTCCCAACCTAATTCTTCCTTTATTAACCTTTCTCTTTTAGATGTAAATTGACACATACATGAGAACTCTTCTACGCTCATTATGTAGCTCTATTATGTTTATATAGATTTCCCAAACCAAGCATTTGGCTTCCTTGTCAGCACCTTCCAGAGAATTGCCAGATTAATTTCACGTGAAAATCCATAGACGAGATTCAATTTGAGATGCAATTCAAATCAGAAAAACTTATCTCACTTTTTCATGTAAAAACTCTTTTAAAATCTGTGGGAAAACAACTGAATGAGGTCAAAAGTTTTTACTCCTCAAATCAAAGCTGGTCCATGAGTTTTTATGTGATGTTACGTGATGTATTTACCTGATGTTACTGTTTGTTACAACAGAGATAACTTGGTACAGAGAATAGGACAACATGGTCACAGTAAGAATATATCAGTGATACCTATTTAGAAGATACTGAGAAGTTGAAGTGCAATTTGTAGCACTTCCAAACAGCTGAATGTGGTTGCTAGTCTGGAAATTGCACTTTAAAGGACATATAAATCTCCCATAAAAATTTAATCAGTGAATGGCATCTTTGAAATCTGTAGATACTGTAACTGCCACTTTGGTTGTTAAAAGGTTAACAGTAAGATTGCAGCATCCCCTTAATCACTTTCTACTCCTCTAATTACTCGGCCCCAACACTGTCCCTAAGGAATTAGCTTTGACTTTTGATTTATGAGCATGCTCAGTTCTTCTCAGCTCAGATTACTAAACACACCCTCCAGTCTAACAGTTAATGAAGAGATAGCACTGCTGGTTCCCATAGAAATGCTGCTGTAGCTATCTGATCCTATTTTTTGTCTCCTAACTACCTCTTCTGAGCTCAATGCTCAACTCCAGCAGAACTTTTTATCATGTTGTGCCTGTGTAACCCTGCATTCTGCATTGCATTGACTTTACAGCATACATGTCTCAATGTTACTGATGATGTGTCAGAGGGAAAATGGCCGCTGAGTGAAAGCTATTTGTTTAGTAAAATTTGATGGTGGTCGCAAATGGAGTGGGTATATGATGTGGCTTGGGTGGGGAAAATATGCCCAATGAGTGAATTGGATTATGCATATGTATGAGATTACATATGTGAGTGAGTGGGATTATACTTGTATGAGTGAGTGGTTTTACTCGTATGACTGGGATTACATGTATAAATATGTGGGATTAAATTATGAGTGGGATTACATGAGTGTTTGATATTACATGTATGAGTGAGTATTATTACATGTATGCATGGGATTACGCATGTAAGTGAGTGTGATTGCCTGTATCAATGGGATTATTGATGTGAGTGAGTGGGATTATGCATGTGAGCAAGTGGGTTTATGTATGTGAGCAAGTGGGATTATATGAGTGAATAGGATTACATGAGTGAGTGAGTTGGATTACATGAGTGAGTGGGAACACATGCATGAGTGGGATTATACATGTAGGAATGAGTAGGATTACATATACCAGCTAATAAAGTTACATTACAGAAAAACCTCTGAGTGAGGTCATCAGGCATGCAAATATAAATGATGATGTACTGTAGCCAATAAAAAATGGCTGCCTGGTTGAAGCAGATTTTAATTGATTTCATATTTTGACCTCCATTTCTGTTTTATAGTGTAGTAGTCCATGTACTTCATCTGACTGGATTATTTTTCCTTTTCTTTATTAATTTTTTGTGCTGCAGTTATGAGATATTCTAGCTATGAGAAGGCAAAAAAAGCAGGTTCTAATTCTCAGCTATTGCTGGACAAAAAAGAAAGATGTTTGCAACTGCTTGCCCATTTTGTGCTCTTTCTACCATATTTTGCTTTCTGGTATTCCTGACAATTTTGTAGCTTTTCCACAGCTACTTCTATGTCCTTCAGGTCACTCTACAGTTCCATTAGCTGCTTCTCATCTTAATCCTGTCCAAGTAAATTAATTCATTAATATCATCATCATCATCATCATCATCATCATCACATTTTTACTTTTCTACTAATACACCCTGGTTCCTCAAAGCCATATTGTTTTCACTGTATATAATATAGCATCATCTTAAACTAAGAGCTACTGTAACTCTATGTCCTTTGGAAGCAAGCAGAGCATAAGCATCTTCTCTACACCTTTGCTGAAACACACACATTTGCCCACTTCTGTCCTCAGGTGCTCATTTAGTGTATGGCATCAGCAAGTAGTAGTTCAAGTAGGTTCAAGGAAACTATTGAACTATAAAAAAATTATTACCCAAGATGCAATATGCTGACCTGGAAATTGGTAATTCCAATTGTCACATAACATTTATTTGAAAAGAACTAATAAAATTCCCTTATTGTTTTTTTTTCCACACATACCTCTACCCTTTTAATTTAGTTTCTAAATTGGGGGGAGGGGGTTCTTTGTGCTGTGCCCCTCAATCATATTTTTTAATAGCATGCACACTGGACAGATGTTTCTTGTGGTGTTTAACGTACCAGAATGCTCTTTGTAGGAGTCAGATAGACTGGCAATGGTGAAACCTAACCATTTTATGTTAATGGGAAGACCTTTGAAAATGACGCACATGGGGTTACTTGGACTAGCATGACAATGCTTTATGATGCATGACTGCAGAGACATCACATGGCCTCATGTCCTCATGCCTATCAGCATAAAAACATTACATTGTATTAAACCAACAGAACCACAGTGGATGAATTGGTCCTACATGGGACACAAGTACAAAAAGGAGGGTTGTGGGTGTACTCCTAAAGCCATAAAAAAAATATTTAAATACAACAATCTGTCTAAATAATCCAATGATTATGCAAGTGTATGTATTTAAAAAGGAAAAACTGGGTTTTTTGTTACAAATTATGATCATAAAATTGATAAACCACCATACAACGTCAAGGTAAACCCCACACGGTGGTCCCTAACTTGTTTACCTGTCGTCAAAATATAAAAGGTCATATACCTCTCTGCTTAACAGCATTACTTGGGACACAAGCCTGGATGTTGTATCTTCTACTGATTTCCAAGCAAGGTATCCAAAGATGTGAATTGTATATGCTTAGATAGTAGAATTTGGGAACTCTTCAAAACAAACCAAGTCTCTCTGAACAGAAATTGTATAAAAGGCGGCAGTTTTATCCAAGCAGATGCATTCTAGTTTCTAATTTGGCTTTCTAAAATGTCTTGCTTTGATTCTCGCTATTAGTGTACTCTAATGTAAATGTATCTTTTCATC
Organism: Xenopus borealis; assembly: GCA_024363595.1. Taxonomy (NCBI): domain Eukaryota; kingdom Metazoa; phylum Chordata; class Amphibia; order Anura; family Pipidae; genus Xenopus; species Xenopus borealis. Next base: position 12,528,057 of record CM044434.1, on the reverse strand, counting down.
ATTTTTAGCTTCGTGAGTGTTCAATTGTCAGCTTGGTGATTTTACACCGCTAAGAGCAGAAATTAAATTTAACTTGCATTTTTCAAGCCACTGGCTTTGTCTAAAGCATTTTTCAATATTAGCATTCAGTTGCAATGCACACGTTCTGCATATTATATACACAACTGATTGTGAGTTATTTTTAATCCTCAAGTGTAGGCATTGCTTGCAGTGGAAAGGTATGACCATGAATTCAAAATGTCCTGCTTGATCTTGGAAGATGTCTAAGTTCTTCAATGATTCTTATATTATGCAATTTTAAAGAATATTCTTTGGGGGATTCCTCTGTTGTTCTCATTTCCTTTCCCTCTCTGCTATTTGCCAGGATATTCTGCTGAGAGATGGGGGTAAATGCTTGTAAGGGTAATAAAGGGGTTAATTCACCAATGTTACCATGGTTACCGGCCTTTCTTCCAAATGATAGAAGCATACACCACTGGTTCTGAATAACAAAATATTTTTTGGTTCTTCTTTCCCTGACATGAGTCGGTTCACATCACACTCCAGGGCAAACAGGCATTCACACCACAGTAATTTGCACTAGAAGAGCCGAATTTCCAGGTTGAAAACAGTTACCAGAAGTGGCATTTTTGCGGAGCAGGCGGAGTGCCCCTGTCCACAACGATCTTAATTGGCTTAAATGTCCACGACAAAAGTAAAATGAAAAGAAATATAAACTATCATAACAAATGAATGTAAATTTGCAAAGAACACTCTTCTAACAATCTACATCACAGGGATAATTTATAAAATTTGTGCAGCAAATTTTTATTCGCAAATGGTTGGATTGCCCAATGCTTTTTCCTGATCGCTAAAATATTGCACTGCTGTGCCCATCTTTCTGGGTTTTTTTTGCATGAGTGCTGTTAAAGGGATACTGTCATGGGAAAAAATGTTTTTTTTTTCAAAATGTATCAGTTAATTGTGCTGCTCCAGCAGAATTCTGCATTGGAATCCATTTCTCAAAAGAGCAAACAGATTTTTTTAAATTTAATTTTGAAATCTTACATGGGGCTAGACATATTGTCGATTTCCCTGGCAGTGTATTCCACAACCTCACTCACCTCACTGTGAAGAACCACCTACGTTGCTTCAAATGAAACTTATTTTCTTCTAGTCTGAAGGAGTGGTCTGGTACAGTGATCCTCTTTATGGGTAAAAAGTTCCCCTGCTATTGGTCTATAATATCCTATAATGTATTTGTAAAGGGTAATCATGTCCCCTTTCAAGTGCCTTTTTTCCAGAGAAAACAACCCCAACCTTGACAGTCTACCCTCATAATATAAGTCTTCCATCCCTCTAACCAGTTTAGTTGCACATCTCTGCACTCTCTCCAGCTCATTTATATCCCTCTTAAGGACTGGATGACTTACCAAAGGCCTATAAAGAGGCATAATTATGTTTTCATATACAGCAGCAATATGATTATACAGTCTAATAATTTCAAAGCAGCACTGGCTCCCATAATATATTGATTCTGGAAATATTCCATATGTTTATTTAACAGGTCATTTTGGGCAGCCCTCTCTTTTATTAAGCAGCATTGTTATACCATTAAAGCCTTTATTTTATTGAATCAAGGAGAATGTTACACTCTTGTGTGCACACTTCATTGCCCAATGATGCACTTATATGACTTTATCAAAAAGTTTCTTTACAACTAGTTATAAATTATAAAGGTTAAGCCTTTGGCGAAGTATAAAAGTGTGCATGACTTCTACTGTCTGATTCCTGCTTTGCTTCAATGTGTTTCACACTGCTGAGGTCTTCACACAACAAAATTCTGTGAATTCTCTTTAAGTTTCTTTAGACTGTATTCTCTGATGTCGAGACATTGCTTAAAGTTTTAAATAGTGTTTGTCTTGCTTTCACTGTATTGTGTCTTTCCAAGGCTGTGTTATATAAAGAAATATTGGAGCTAAAATGAAGTAATTAATAATTCAGTCATCTCAACCTTCATAGTATTTAGTCAGTGAACTTGGATGAGTGTTTTGAATAATCGCATCCCTTGGCAAAAAGTGTCCTTTAAAGATTGAGTAGTCTTAAAGAACAAGAAAGAACTACCTCTATGTGCATTATTTAATATATAGTATTACTGCAGTAGCTGAACATATTCAAAAAGAGAAATAACTATCATTATTTATTCATGTTTGTATAACTGGATCTATCTATCCAGCGATCCATCTAAATACCAACCCTTCTATCGTATATTATTAGCATTTATTCATATAGCGCCAACATACAGTATTTCACAGCACTGATATATTTTATATAAACAGTGATATGTACTAGTGGCTTTAAGGGGTCCTGAGTTCAATTCTGATCTGGCCACTATTTTTAAGAAGTGATGAGTGAATTTTCTCGTCAGGCATGGATTCTGCACTCCTCCATCTGCAAAAATTCCTATTGACTTTCAATGTGTTTCGAGGATTTATAACCATTTTGAAAGTGTTATTATCACTATTTCTAAGGAGTTTATGTGAAATTGGCCTTAGTATACAAGAGTACAGTGTGCGTGCTGTGGCTAAATGTAATAGAGACCTTAGATTGAAAGCTCCTCTGAGCTGGGACTGATTTGCAAACAAATCCAATTAAAGAAATAAAGTATTATAAATAAAAATAAAATATATCTACATCTTAGTGGAGTCATTGTGTTTTGTTGTTTCTACACCCCCAGCATGGGAGGGTGGAAGGTATAGGCTATTGGGGAGAGTATAAGAGCGCAGGTTGACACACATATGATAACCCCACATACTTACTTTTAGAAGAATGATACAAAACCCTAAGGATCATGGTGGGGTATAAGCTACAGGTATCCCTAGAAAATATAAGGTAATGATGTAGACAGCATTGTGATTGTGTATGTTGTTACCCACCCAGTTAATTTTTTTCCTTAAGAAAAATACAGATCCACATTACTGCCTGGTTGAAGATTGCTAATTTTAAGGCATATCCATAAAGACTTGACACTGTTTAATAGCTTGGTGGCGGGAGAAGAACAGTATGGCCTCAAGGTAGGTTAGAAGCCAATATCCACCTAGAAATGAAGACTAAGGGTGGGTACCAAGCATCTGTAAATGGAGGATCTAGGTCCAGCAGAAACGTTTAACAGGCATGTAATAGAATTAATTGTTTCTGGAGCTATTCCCTAGCACTCCAATATATAGTGTGTCCTTGAACACACTATATATTGGATACAAGATGCAGCCAGTAAGAAATATGTAATAAACAATGATGTGTTCTGTACATGTCTACATTGACTAAAGTGACAAGAGAATGTATGCCCTGATATATTCAAATATCGGGAATGTTTTATACCATTTCATCTCTTACTAGTTATCTCAGGGTTTTATCTACTTCTTTGCCAATTCATAGTTATAAAAAAAAGGAGAGGAACAAAAAAGGAAAGATTTTCGCAGCAATGCTAAAGATTTTGGTATTTTATTTTCATTACTGTAAATCAGTAAAATGATGCTCTGCAGAAAGTGCACATTCATCACAATAACAAATATAGATTTCCCACGGGGCTTTCATTTTTTATATGTGTCTGCCAGTGGGATATCTTTATATCTGAAAGCCATTCATTACGCTAAAAGGCTATCTTTGATTTCCATAGCTTAGATCTATTGGGTGTTATCACAATGCTGTTGGCAATTTGCTTCTCTAGACCTATTATTTTCTTCTAGTAAAGGGATCCCATAGCTCTTATTAAACAGAGCACAGATTTTATTGCACTTGAGTTTCATTTGTGATTATTTATAATAAAATCTAATGAATCAAAAAGTGAATTGGTTTTTCAATAGAATGTTACGGTGTTGAATCATAATGGCCCAAGAGCAAAAAGGCTGTAGTGTGGAATACCTGACAATTCCATAACATAACTTTTTATTTACAGAAGGTTATCTAGATTAACCCTTAACTTTTGAGGTGTACAGTGACATAAACAATGCTAATTAACACTGCTCTTTGTTATTTTTATGTCTTGATAACTACCTTGATGCATTACGTTTGCAAGTCTAGGGGTAAAGGAATATAGAGTGTGTGTATATATATATCCATAATATATATATATCCAGGGTGATTTTGGTCTGGAGGTTAATATCAGTGATTATTCCTCCCTTCTTTATTCCCTGGATGGATCATTGTGCTATTGCCTTGACCAAGCCTCCCAAGTATCCTGTCCAATTATACTGAATTCCTGTGCCCTGAGATCCTTGACTCCTGGAATCCTGTGAGTCCATTGATGTCCTTGTTCCCCCATTCACTGACTCCAAAATTTTGACCTGTCTAGATTTATTCTTTCATGCCTGCTGACCTGCCCTTATACCTGCTTTATGAACTCTGTTTGTTTTCTGTTGCTTTGACTTTGAGCCCAAACTTGGACTTGTTTTATGTCCCACCTGCCAAGACCAATTGCCTATTTCTCTACTTTCTGTCAGCTCATTATACAATGGGTTTTCTTTTTTCCAGTATTTATTAAATGTTTTGATCAGATATGAAATTCTTTTCAAGCCACTGTAATGTTTGCAGCTGCTCACTCAGCACATCGGCACCCATCAGCTAGTCGAGCCCCTAACAGTATGCTGCAATGAGTTGTGCACTCTGAGGTATGTTGTTATGTTATCTATGAGTTATGCCGCTAAATATATACTCTAGGGAACTGTCAGCAAAAATAATAAGCCTCATTTACTAAAGTGGCACACTGTGCAAATTTCAGATGCAAATTACCAGTGTTTTGTAGAATACATCTTTTTCCAGAATTAGAATTAGCATTAAGGAGGCCACATTATATGTTGCATCCATTGCAACTTGAGTGCAGTAGAGGCATATGATTTATAAATGCTGAGCAAGTTGTGGAAAAGATTTTCAAATTGGCAATGGGGTAACTTTTGGGGCTCTAATTTGTGTGTTAATAACAGCGTTAGCACAACTATACTCTTGAAAAAGGGCCTGTGATGTCCGAAACATGTCGTGTGGATAGCAATAAATTGCACATTGGCAGTCATCCTGCATATAGTCCCTTTGTCTTCCTACTTGATCTTTACATTGGCATATATAGGTGCATGGACAGACACCTGGGAGACAGCCGGAGTAGCTACATTATGCTTATATGTGTTTGAACAACTGATTGAAAAGTATACTCTAAGGCCATCTTGCAATGGTGAAACATCACGACAACATCCCCTATAAACCCCACCCTCCCCCATTATTATAACCCCATTCCCCTTCCTTTTTCAACCCCAATAAACATGCAGACTTTTTGGGATGGAATGACCACAACTTTATTACAAATGAAGTATTGTTAAATCAAATCAACCATTTAAACTGGATATAATTTTACCTCATAAATTGCAACATACTGTAAATTAAACCCCAGCAATTTTTGTCACAAATAATACCATGGGCAGATAGGTGTACCTTCAGGGCCAGCCCCATGGGAGGGTTACAATAACCGTCACCACTGGCTTGCAGCCACCTCACCAGGGTAGCCTTCCTTTGCAAGCTAAAATGAAAAAACAACAAATAAACTAATATAAAATTGGGGAGGGTGGGAGGGATGTTGTTGGCCCTGGTGTTGTTGTTGTTGGCCCTGGTGTTGAAGAGGCAGGAGCCCTCCCCTTTGATTATGTCATAAGCATTTGCCCTGTTCTGCACACCTCTCCCCAGGTAGAACTAGAGGTAGGCAGAAGAGGCACATGCCTAAAATCCAACAATAGAGGGGTGCTGGGAAGCTACCAGCCTACTTGAGTCAGAATTCGCTGTCCTCTGTCGCTCTTCCCTCTCTCAATTCCCCTCTGTCACTCTCCCCATCCCTCCCCTAGGGGACCCAGTTGACTTAGCCCGCTGCTTCCCTGTAGTACAATATTTATTATCTACATCATGAAAAATGGGGACATACTGTACATTAATGGGTGCCTTTACTGACAACTGGCACATTTTTACCAGTGCAATCACCTGCTAACTTAAACAGACAATCTGCAAAATGTGATTAGTTTACTTGCATGAAACAATATGAAACAATATAATCTGATCAGTCTACATGCCTGAATGAATATAATGTTTCTATATCTGTAGCTGATGCCTGCTTCCTCCTGTACCTTTTTTGTAAATGACTAAAACCTTTATTATTTAGTTTTTATTGATACAGGCATAAAGTACAACCTCTCTGTTTGGGGACTTTGTCTTTTACAGATAAATGATTCATTAGAAATGTTTATTCTTTTTTAAAAGCTAATTAGGCTGGGTCTACAGCTAATAGAGCCATGGATTAATCAACCATGTACCCATGCCTTAAATTTGTTTTCAGCACATTGGATAATGTGCTGTAATTGGCAAGCATGGAGATAAAAACCATTAGACATACAGTATATTAAATCCCTAAAGTGATATGAACTAATAAGCAAGGTTTTAGTCCTGCAATCCAAGAAATTCTTATCTTTGGGTGATATATATGTTCATTCAGCATTATTCTTCTCCTTCCCTTTTCCACCATCAAAAACAGAAAGTAAATATATGAAATAGATGACATGGAAAATAGTAAGAGGGTAGGTGCAAGGTTCCTGGTCATTGTGTACCAGATATCATAAAAGTAAAATGTATGTACATAGATTATTGTTAGAAATACTGAATATCCTGCTGAGTACAAGCTAAAGATATTTTCTTATTCAGGGGGAGCATTATATATGCTGGGTGTTGAGGTAGAAATAGATATGGAAGGTATGGAGTATAAAAAGTAGGTCAGTACTGATGGATCTGATGAGTGAAAAATTGAGAAGATGTTACCATCAGATTTAAATGTGGGGGATGGAAAGATGGTTGTTCCATTCTTCTCCACTCCTCTTTTTGTATTAATGAAGTTGCAATAAATAAGGCTCAGTCTACATGTATTGAAGTCTGATATACAGTAAGTAGGTTATTAGAGAAAAATATAATGGAAGCATCACATCTTGGTGGACACTTCATTAAAGTTGTGGGTGGCTACAGCACTGCACAATATGTTGGCACTCTAAAAATACTAATGTTAAATGTTAAAATAATAATAATTTTTATAGGCTAAAACAAGTATGTTTCTCTTAATTTTTATTAAGGGGGACATGAAAAT
>CM044434.1:12507254-12517891 GCA_024363595.1 Xenopus borealis | reverse complement strand
AGCCGATCAAAGAACAAACTGGCCCAGCTTCCTTGCCCAAATGGTGTGGCTCCAAACCGTGTCAAAAGACAGATATGGATGTCACCTTTCCACATCCCCCCTGGTGACATATACAATCAAGGGTCTCTGTGTGAGCCGAAGACAGAGTATTTCCAGTTTTAACTCTTAAAATGGCAGTGCAAGGTGGCCCTGGCATGACAGGCCCCATGAGGCCCTAATTAATGAACAATTCCTATATATATTGGTAAAAAAAGGGCAGCCTTTGGATATGTTGAGGGCCTTAAACTAATTCACTATGAGGCCAAGTAACATCTCGTTATGCCACTGTGCAAGCTATAAAATTTGCAATCTTTCTTCGACTGTCGGAAGTGGTCGCTAAATGAGTTTGCAAAAGGAATTTGCACATAGGAAAATCTGTTCACACAGAGTTCACACACATTTTCACATTACAAATGCTTGTTCTGTTACCCACTTTTATTACATTACACCAATATTGTATTCTGCACATACCTTAGAAACCATAAGTAAAGGACAACTGATAACAAACGTGTCTCAATTTTTTTAGCCTTAAATGGAACCTGTCATCAAAAAGCTGTATACTGTAAAATAAGTGCTTTTCAAATTAAACATGAAAACCTATTTTATTTTATTAAAACATCCAAATAAAGATATCTTTATAAAAGTCAGTCATATATTGCCTGCCCCACCTTAATGTCATGGGCACAGAGCTAGTGCATGGGCTATAGGTCCCCTGTTATTGCATATGAACAGGATTCTGGGATGATGCAAAGGTTTCCTTAATAACAGTGTCCACAAAAAGTCATTAGTAGGGGCAACACCCAAGGCATTTTATTTTTCAGCCTAGGAGGGAAATTATCATTTTTTTCTGTTGATTGATTAAAAAGTGGTCTGCACTTTTTGTTATAGGGGTTTTCTATGTTTTACTCCAGTCTGAACATGCAGCACTGTATTGGCACCTGGAAGCGAAGAAACACACAGCACACAAAGGGAACTATGACTATAGCAAGTGAATCAGGTCCATGGACCTATGGGAAATACAAGAACAAAATAGTGAATGTTTCAGTGGTTAAATGGATTCTACAGTGTTTCTAGTGTAGGGACAAAACCAGTGGACTACGTTTAAGGTTAACAGTTGCTTTCCAGACTCTCTTGAACTACAAGTTCATGAAATGCCTTCTGCTGTTAGTGGTTTGTAATTAAACAGTTGCTGAAGAGTTGCAAGTTGGGCATCTTATAAAATAATTTTCTACTGACATAATGTTCTACATCACATCTTTGAAGTCAACCCATGCTTTGTCAGGGGAGTCGTGTTATGTTATGTTCTCACTCTACTGAGAAACACATAAATATAAATATCACTGTTCTTATATGGCCTAGCATGGGCCAGCCCATTTGAAATAAGGATCACTTTCTTTGTGTTTGAGACACTCATGAACATCCTACCTTACAATATTCTACAACATTGCCAGCATGTACTAGCATATAGAATATAAACTTCATCTAGTGTGAATGATATGTTATCTCTGTAAAGCCCAACAAAAATATGTTGGTAGTGGTGCTATATAAATAAAGGCTAATAACAACTTTCATCAAATTCAGAAAATCATTGCTTTCTTTCCAAACATCAGAATCACTTTGCCTTCTTCAGTAGTATTTTTACATCCATAGTTCATCTTTCACTTAATCGGCTTAAATGAGCAGCCTATTGCTTTTGTTTTTGTGACTTTTTAATGCAAAAAAATCTGACTTTTTTGCCGCATATTTGAAGTTTAACATAACTGAGAGGCCTTCTATCTATAATCTGTTCCTTTTGTTTGAATCTGAAAGAATTCCAGGTTTAACAAACATAGAAATGAACAATGCATAAACCAATTCTGGCTTTTGAAGGGAGTTGAGGAATATGAATAATACAAAAGGGATTTTAGGAAGAATTCCTATCAAAGCTCTAGTGGCGCAAACTATTGAAAGAATTACTGTGGCTTTTTGCTGCATTTGAAGTTGAGTTTTTATCTTGTAATTTCACAAGCCCAGCATGGATTTCTATCAGCTTCAGTGTGCTCAGCAATATATTGCTCTATGAAAAGGAGATCTTGGTCTTTTTTAGTATAAATAATGTAACAAAAGACGTTGAAGATGGGACAGTAGGTAATACATGGATTCTGATCATTCCGAATTTGTAATGATGGGAAAAAAAAAGTGTGTTCACTCCTGTGGCCAAAAACTTTTTCTTTTCTTTTAATTAAGTGAAAACCAAAAAAAATTTTTTGTAAAAAGTATTAATTTATGCCGCTTTTTTTCTCCAATAAGTTGGCGTCAAGTTTTCTTTTCACCTGTATTTTTCTGTGGCTTGTGGGGTTCGATCAAATGTCAGAACTAGTAACACATTTCTCACATATATAGACAGTAGCATTCAGTGAGTGACATTTATAAAGTCTGGGTAGTGCATATTTCTTTGCAAACAGTTCTATTGGCCATGTTTTTTCCTGAAATATTTCTTTCTATATTTTGGTTTTTGGAATCAAATATTCGCAAATGGCTCTCACCATGAGATGGCTGTTAGCATAACTGCTGCCACATTTCAAAGTTGTTGCACAAAAAATTGACAGCAATTCAAATTGGCAATTTTGCGAAACTGTGTTGGCAGAGAACACTTTACACATTATCTCAACTTAAATTTGTGTGACACTATTATCTCAAAAACATTATCACTGTTATCTCAAAAACAAACCTCTCAGCAAAGAATGATCAACATGACCATATACTGCAGACAGGATATGACGTAACTGACATAAGATTGAGAAAGACCTTGATTAGTTTTATCAGTTTGCCTGGTCTGAGGTGGTGAAGTCAAGTCTGGCTAAAGAGGTAACGTTCCATAAAATTTTCACTTTACTGAGTTTGCAGAGTAATGACCTTTCGCCAGAATGAAGACACAAGATATGTTGGATGTAACTGTCAATGAATATTTGACACCCGACTGCTGAATGAAGACAGAATGAAGAGAAACAGATGCTGGGAGAGGGATAATGACGATAATCTTGATTATTTCAGAAACTGTACAAACTGTATTTATAAAACTTATTTCAGTATACTGAAGCTTATATAAAATTTTCCTTTTCGTTATAGTTCCTTGGAAATATAGATTCATTTAATGAAATTATAATTCCGAAAACAAGAGGACTACTATTATTTATGATCACATTAAACATGCAAATAAAATAATTATATGGAAAATGTATATTTGTGAGTAATACAACCTTATTTGTAAGTGTATCTAGTTAGTTGGTTTCTATGCCATAAAACTGTCAAATGATTATTTATATGTGACCTCAATAAAGGAAGTGCTTCTCATTGTACTTCTTAAAGGAAAACCATACCCCTCAAACCTTGTAGGTCTCTATAAAAATATATTGCTCAAAGAAGGCTCATATGTAAAAGCCTGCTTCATGTAAATAAACTTTTATATATGTATATAACATTTTTATAATACAGTACTATACGTTTTAGTAGTATGTGCCATTGGGTAATCTTGAATAGAAAAATGCCATTTTAAAAAATAATGGCAGCCCCCTGGGATTGTATGATTCACGGTGCACACAAAAAAACTATATTTGTTAGGTCACATGAGCCAATTAACAGGCAAGTTCTGTCTTTTGCTTCCACGCTACTTCCTGTTTCAGTTAGAGTTGTAGTATTTCTGGTCAAGTGATCTCTGAGGCAGCACACAAATGGTGGTTCAAGGCAAGAGATGTAAAAAGGCAATATTTTCTTAAATTTATATTTCAGTTTCATAAGATTCTTTAATATGTCACTTAATTTGATTAAAATATATTGCTTAAGTATTCATCTCTCATACATAATTAATAAGGGGGGGAAAGCTGTCAGCATATATCTGTACCTCAGGACCTAATGCAGTGATGTCATTCTGCTTGTTCTGCAAAGGTATAATATAATGCAACTTAGCTTGCTATGACAAAGGGCCTTAAGGTAAATCCATAAATATCCGTTTTAAGGTGAGAATACAAGAGATAGATGATACAGTATATACACGATAGAAAGATGATAGATAGATAATCATCAACCCCCCTTTTTCTTTCTGAGTCTCATTTCTTTCAGCATCCTTATTCCTTTCCTGTCTTTGGTATATTTCATTTAGAGATATCCTGATAGCTTAAATTATCTGTCTATTGATTCCTGTTATTTGCTACAGTGCTGGTCAAGCCTTTAATAAATTGCAAAGCATCCAGCCATGAGAACATTTCAAATTGGTGTGAAGTGTATTAACTACTCATTCTCTCTTCCATAATTTTAACATGTTGCAGCAGATTATTTGGCTGTATGGAAGTATTTCTTAGTACACAGAATGCATATTGATATCCTAGGTTTACTGGTGTTTGCTTCAGAAATGCTACTATTGTTTATATAAACACGCTCTATTACTTTAATACACTTTTATTTTTTGGTGTTACTTTCCTTTAATAGTGTTGATGTGATTGTCAGGTTTGGCTGATTAAAGTAGAGCTTGACATATTTCTATATTTTATATGAAGTGTGAATACAATGTCCTGCACTCTGCTGAGTTATCTTCTAATCTACCCCTTTTCACTCCAAGTATTATCCCATCATTATGTTTGGGTGTTAGACTCCATCATAACCTTCACGTTGGGTTCCCTAGATATGCAGTGTGGCCATAATATGGTAATATTTTTTACACCATTAGTCCAGCCTATAAAGGTCTTGCAGTGCTCCTTGGCAAGAATGGTTTCATAGTCCAGGTACAAGGAGTCAAGTCAAGAGTGAGTTTATTGTCATTTCATCCATATATGTTTATACAGTACACAGTGAAACGAAACAATGTTCCTCTAGGACCATGGTGCTACACACATCATAGAAGTACCGGATAACAACCAACAAAATGTGCAAGTGCAGAAATGTGCAACTTCTGCAAGACAGGACAGCATAGTGCAGGGACAGGACAAGACAGTGCACACTCAGAAGATGTCTTGCCCACAGAAGGACTAACATAAATGCAGTAATAGATTAACCAAAATACTGAACAGTATTTAGCAAGAGAAAGAATGCATATTCATTATAATTATATTTTCCATCTTTCATATATAAAACATGTGTCATTAATGATTTCATAACTTTTCTGAAAGGGACAAATAATGTTGTTTCTTGCTGACCAGTTCATAATATGGGCCCTGTGGGAGGGAGGTATTCCCCATTCACCTAAGGGTAGTTAACCATTTCCTATTCCCTAGTGTAAAAAAGGGGTGAGAACATGTGCAGAGTTCCTTCTTGAAAATAGAAGGAATTGATCTACTGGAGGACCTGAGATAGAGGCAGGACTTAGGGCAAGTGTCCATGATCCAACACATATGTAATAAACTTGGGATTGCTGCTGGAAAAGGGCTCATTCTAGATTTATCCCTGGAGGTGTTCAGTGGAGGGGATCCATTTCACATATATCCTGTCTCCAACTTGGCTGGGTGTGTGAATACTTAACACTGCCTTATGTTGTCTTGCTGAATCTATCCAACCCAACCATTACCTTTTATGTTCAAATAACTGCAGTTTATGGTTAACAACCATAGGTGGGCTATTTTTGTTTTTAATTCATTATTTAATATTTTTTCAAGAGGAATAAAAACAGAATGCTCTTTCCATGAAACATATTTGAGTCTGTATATACTTTCACAATGACATCATGATATTAAGACAAACAAACTAATTAAGAATCGACTATTAATACACAAGAATCAGGCAGCAAAGGCTCTGATTTCTAAGCAATGGAAAAGCAATTGTCCTAATAACATTAAAAACCCATTATCCAGAAAAACAGGAGGGTCACCTCCCAATGATTTTCCTTTTTCTCTGTAACAAGAAAACAGTACAAGGTACTTGATCCCAACTATGATATCATTCTTATATAATTAATCTTTATTTGAGGCATAGCAATATTAGTGGGTATAATTTCTGTTTAACTGATTTTTAGATTTATGGTATGGTGATCCAAATTATGGAAAGATCCCATATCTTGAAAAGCGTAACTCCCAACATTCTGTATAACAGGTCCCCTTCCTCTTCCCTAGGTATTCACGGAGAGGTAAGAGTCTCCAAACTGATTTGGGAAGCTTTTTCTGAAATGAGATGGCCTATAGAATTTGGTGTTTGGCTTACTCCCAATGGTCATGGTTTTTGTGGGAGAGTCCCAGTTAGCAGGGACTTCCAGCAAAGTGAGTTGGGCTTCAGATCAGACGAGTGGCTGGTCATAATTGAGTGTGTCCCTCTTTATAGTAGTCCATAGGCAAATAAGCCTCTGTCTTTTAGAGGATTAGACCCTTAACACCATCTAACAGTACAAGGCTTCTTTTTCTGCCCTGCACATTACCTTGTCTTTCCCATACACAAATACCTGCAAAGATGTTACTTTGCCTGCTTGCACAGAAAATAAGCCAATGCCTCTTGCAAGTCTTCAAAACAATGTAAAACCAATGTCAAGAACATGTTGCATAAGTAATAACATTGTTCCTGCTCTGCATAATAAGTATATTACAAGTAAAAAAGAGCATAGAGCTACATAGAACAATGATTTGTAATATCCTCATTAAATACAGTAGGGGCACTTATTTTTGCTACAATACTGTACTTGGAAAATTAGAAAATAATATAAAATATTAATATATTAATACCTAAGAACACCTATATGAAAATTTCTACAGAGGGAGACTAATTAGTAAAGGGGGGTTAGCTGTATAAATGTTGGCAAAATATATATAACTACTGTATGATATGACATCTTCATTCACCTGTTTAAAGTTGGGATATAGTTAATTGTTTGCATTGCCATCACATTTATTAAGGAAGTTATTTTTGCAATGCAAAAATAGAAAAGAGACAGAATGCTTACCAAGCACATTGCTCTTTGGCTCTACAAACACCAGACAGATTAGTAGTAGAAAGTAGAAGTACAATAAGAGTTAAGCATAGGTACCAATCATATGATTCCATGTGGCTTGTGGGAAGGAATAGAGTGATTAAGTAATGCAATAATGCCAACAAATGAAAGTTTATTAAATTAATAAAAATATAATTCACTGTTGGTCTGTAGTGATGGGCGAATTTATTCACCTAGGGTGAATTTGTGGTGAATTCCCACGATTCGCTACAGTTGAATAAAATCGGGAAATGCCAGAAAAATTCCGCCAAAAACGGACACCACATCCAAAATGAGACGCGGCTGTGTTACTATTCCTTTAAGGTAATGAGAATATAATGCTAAAAAGTTGCTCATACTGAATAATGACTTCATTGCAAGCATTATAAATTCACTGGGAAGATGGGCCTGTTGTTTTCTTATCTGCCCATATCAATATATTACATATATACCAAGACATACCATAATATACAGCCCAGGACAAGGTTGAGTATACAACACCCAATCCATCTGTAAATGTTTTGTGTTGCAGCTACAGATATTAGAACACACATAAATAAAAGGTGCTCTGTTGAGCTCCGTGCTGTGTACTTTCTTGCTTTCAAGTAAATGTTTCAGCAGTTATTTCGGCAGTCAGTATTTTTATAACAGCTTGTGCTAGTTATTGAACCTGCCGGCATTCCTCTTGATAAGTACTTGGCAAAAATTGCTGAAAGGATAGTTCACATTGATTTTCTTGCACAAGACACGGGAAGACGATTGCAGCCGAAGTTACTAGCAGCCGCCTCTTATTTATAGTTCTCTGTCCTTGCTGTCACACAGGCACAAATTACAGCATTACTTCAAAAGAAAAAAGGAAACAACATTTTTTTTTTCTTTTCACATGTTGTGTTCTAAATTTTCTTGAATACAAATGAACTTTCTTCATAGCAAGATAGATGAAGCCTGTCTGTACATTTACCTGAAGATACACAACTTGACTGGGATTCTGACATGCTTTTTATGGTGTAATTTTTATTTCTTAATTACACTGTTTACATTAAAAATATTTCAATGTACCATATAAAACTGTATTTCTGAACCAACAAATCCTGTAACATGGTGTGTAGGTGGTCATTTCAGTACATTGTCCCTTATCCTGTGCTTTCAGAATGAGCCAGCACTGCAATATGGAATTTCTTTCTGATAAGCTATTGTTTCTAATACTCCATATAACTGGAGGAGTCACAGCAGGACTTTTTACTATTGAGTGCTTTTCTCATATCTACTAAGGAGCTGTCAGCTTGTGTTAGGGAGCAGTTATCTTGTTACCTTTCCATTGGGAGGGTGGATGTAATATCAGAGTTTATCAGAGCACAAATAATATGATTGGGGGCACCTGAGAAAGTGACAACATGTCTAGCTCCATGGCAGATTTAAAAAAATATATAACAAAATCTGTTTGCTCTTTTCAGAATCTATGGGTAGCTACTGGGGCCTCTGTGGAGGCACAGACTTTTCTGCAGTCTGTGGTTGCCTTGGGCTGACATAGAAGTCCAAACCATAATGTACAACATATCTTTGCTGCTTCTCTGGTTAAAGAGGAAATATTGTGAAAATTAAAATTTTATATAAGCTTCATCATACTGAAATACAAGTATTTTCAAATACAATTAAAAATGTTGTACCATTTCTGAAATAATCAAGTTTATCTTAACTATCACTCTCTCCACATCTGTTTCTCTTCATTCTGTCTTCATGCAGGATTTGGGTGTTCGATTTTAATTGACAGTTAGATTCAATATATTATTATGGAGGCTTCCTTTCCTAGCAGATGTATTAGAGCTGATTCAAATATCTGATTCCAGTACAAACAAACAAAGTGCAACATAATTATGTGTCAAATTGAATTCTGTGACTTTTTCATTTGACACCTGAAAAAATCTAATTTTTTCAGGTGCCAAATGAAAAAGTCACAGAATTCAATTCAAATCGATTTGATACCTTGAAATAGGATTTGTGAATGAAAACCAGCCTGAAACTCTTGAAGATAATGAAGGCAAAAAACAGTTACAGTAAACTGTTAATTAGTTTTTTACATAATTTTGACAGGTTTTAGCTGGAGAATTTTCAAATTTGGGTTATAGCAGCTTTGGAGCCTAATAAAACCTGAAAATTTCCCCCCTGTGAGTTTTAATAAACAGGCCCCTAAATTTTCATTTTCAAGATAGTACCCCTTTAAGCTTTAGTTCTCCTTTAGTATACAGCTTGTAAGACAGAGGATAGATTGTGTCTGATTGCAGCTGTATTTAGCACAACACTGGGCTATAAACGCAACCCCATACTTTTCACTTGTATTATAAAAAGTCCTACTATTTCCATGCTAAAAAACAAAAAACATGGAATTTGTTTGTTTAACATAGCCCATTTATTAACCCAAAGACCATAACAAATTAATGCAGAGCTATATTCTGTTTTAACACTTATGTTTTTTTTTAACTCTACTGATTTGTTGCCTTATAAAAGAGCTTTTGTCAAGATTTTTCAAGCCTCAGTGTTAATAATGGGAGGTAATGAAATTTACAGTGCTGTGTAAGCATCGACATTAACAAGTTGGATCCTGTCTATGAACAGTGTTTCACTGACTTTTCTTCCCAATTGCGGTTACTTATTTATTGATGGTGAGAATGAGCGGGGGGGAGAAGGCTGACTTCCTTGGGAAAAGATGCCTAAAATAGTTTGTGTTAATGAACTTTCATAATGTAGGATGCTTAACAACAGCTCATACGGGACACTTTGCAACTAAGGCTAAATTTCATTTCAGATGGCTGGTTTATTATCAAACGCTCATCAGGTTTGGGTGAATGGATGTGATAAAGCACTCGCGAGTAATTTCACTTGCATTTTCTTGCCTAAATTGATTTTTCTCCTTTGGGTGGGATTTTTTCCCAATTAATGTTTTTCATTTTTATAAAAAGTTTGCCATGTTTTTAGGAGAAAAAAACAAAAAAAAATCCCAAAAAATAAAACAACATAGTGAAAAATAAGAAATCGATCATAGTATGTTTTCTCTTTTATTAGCAACTAAACTTATATTGTCAAAACATTGTTAAAAAACAAGGTTTTTTTTTTCCAAGTAAGTAGTGATGAGAGAAAAATGTCTTGCCAAGTACAAATTCGGTACAAATGTCCTTATTCCAATGCAGGAGCGAATTTTCACGAAACTGCATGAAAACTTTGCCATTGCTATTTTCGCTTTGTGAAAGGACTTACACAAAAATATAAGGTTTATTCCTTTTAATGTAGGATACAAAGCACCAAGTTATTATTTGTTGGTGATCAGCTTTATTATTAGCTGTGCTTGTGTTTGTAAGCTAGTGGTACAATAGAAACTATAGATGGTACTTTTTGGTTAAACAACAAAGGGGCCTATTTATTATGCTGTGTAAAATTTGCCCAGATGGTGTAAAAAGCTGTGTAACATAAATGGCAAACTTATCAAGGTGTGTGATATTTTATGCCAGGCAAATGACTTTCCTCCGTTATTTTACATTGCTTTGTAAATTCCAGCATAATTTGCTTACACCCTTTTCACACCATTTTTTTACATGGTAAAGCCTGTCGGTTGTATGAATTATTCCATAGTTTTTTTACACCACATAATAAATGCCTGTAAGTGTAGTAGTAGATACCATTA
>CM044434.1:12470681-12502175 GCA_024363595.1 Xenopus borealis | reverse complement strand
TGATCCACAAACTCCCTGTAGCTAGTTAAGGCTAGCTAGTATTCCTGTGTTGATCATGCAAGGCATCTTCTTAATAAGTCTCATCTGCTTCCACTTGAGACCTACCTATTCTCTTGTCCTTCATAACAGAGTGGTATCTAGCTACTCAACATTGATATCCCATTTAACTTCTTTCTAAAAATAGCTTTCATTAACTTTGTTAAATAAATGTATCCAATTGTAACAGTTCAGAATCTGCTCCTGAATTATTGAGCTGCCAGACTGAGACACGAGAGACACAAACATTAAACTATTCAATTTGGGAAAAACAATGAAAAATAAAAAGCAACTGAAAAAAGTCTTTATTTCTGGTGAACAATCTGAAAACAACTCAACTGAAAAAAGTGTGGAAGGTGAACAACCCATTTTAAAGTTTTTAAATGGACTTTTATTCATTGGTTTTTTATCATTAGCAGAATATGGTGCCCAAGGGTTTTTAACTCAGGTAATGCATTAAAACTAAATTAACCGGCGGGGGGTTATTTCTCCTTTAAGCTTACATTTGTGCTTATTTATTAAAAATCCTGAACCATGAAAATGTTATTGTATAAAAACATGAAAGAACAACTCAAACACAGCAAAATCCCATTCTACCCATCAATTTCAATGAATCTTCCAATCTTTAAAAAGTCTAAAAAAAAAAACTAATTGAAAAATAGCTTCTCTATGGAAAATTGCCAGGTTTTGGATTGAAATTGTTATATTTGAATTTTTACTTGTAAAGACTTTCAAACATTTGAATTTTAGAAACTCAAAGAAAAATTTGGTATTTTTTCTGCTAAAAACATGCAGTATTGCAAGTATTACAGTAAAAAAAAAAGCTTGAATTCGAAAAAGGACAAATCTGCCCCATACATAGTTGCCGAGAGATGAAAACCTACTGAAGTATTCTCTATGATTATCATATGGTGCATGCTTTATAAATAGGATACATATTTCCACTTTCCACAGAACCTTTGGAATTGTCCTGAACTAACAAATAAGAGCCATTATGTTTGCAGAGGTTACTGTGGCAAAAAGGTCACAGAAGCATTTCGCTCACATAGCTATTTCTCATGCAAATTGTTATTCTTTGGTATTTGTTTAATGATGTGTAGTCCAGAATATATTATATTTTTATGAGATTGCTCTTGTGGTCATGCAGTTAATGTCTTTGCACATACAACATTTGTAACCTCGCAGCAAATAACTCCTATCATAGTGTCAGGTTCATGCAATATTTGGATTGCAATAAACATTTTGAAATGCAATGCCTTTTCAATTAATTTGCAGGTAGACGTGTCCTGGTTGTTTTATGCACATAATAATTTTTATAAAGGTCATTAAACGTGAAGCAATGTTGTAATTTCAAATTGAGATAGTAAATTTATATAATGTTTTTGGTTGGAAGATTTTTTTGCAATAATTTTGTAATTGATGCTTCCTATTCTGCTATACAGCAAAACAGAAGCTACTTTTGTACCAGACATTTTCAAACAGCAATAAACCTAATGATAAAGGTTGAGAAAGCTATTCTGTCAAAGGCAAATTGATTGAGTGTCCTGTGAATGAGTTTTACTTGCTGGGACTTCCAATGATAGACTCATTTTATGTTATATTGTGAGGTTTAAAATTATTTTTTTAAATTTTGTCACACTTTTTTTTAAATTTCAGGGAAAAACCTGCACTGGACTTTGAATCAATATCTTTTGAGTGGCCTTTTAATATACTAGTGTGTCTATGAGCATTGTTGATGGGTAGAGTGTAGATTGGAAAGAAGTCCCTTTTACGTAGGATGCATGCTTCAATTTTCAAATAGCCACAATTCCATTGTAAAATATTGAAATAACCACAATGAATGTATATATTGTATAGAGCCATTAGCCCTCCTGACTGCTAAACCTTTTGATGAATAGCCAAGTATCAGTTTAGATTATATTGGGTTTGGACTTTTGAAAAGGAATGAAAGCATAACATAGATAGGTGATCTATAGCAATTATAGTGGTTATCTGTTAATTATAGGGTTGTATTAAGGCTTTTGTAAATGGATGAAGAACTCTGAGCCTGTACAGCAAATAATGGCAATATCCCTTTAAGTCATTTGTCTTTCAAATCTCTTGTTACAAAGCAGGCATGGAAATGAGTCTAGCGGTATTGGCATGCTCTGCAATTTTATAACCACTGGAGCTGAAATAAGAGAAGACAGAGGGAGAGCGAGAGACAGAGAGATGTGGTGTGCTGCATTTAACACTCCTCTGGTATTTACTTTTTTAATTTTTCAGGAGGAAAGTCAAGTGAGTAACAGGTAACTAAATCTTAACTAAAAAAGTAGGCTAGAAATGTTGTACATTTTTGGGCATATTTACTAAGGGTCAAAGTGAATATTCAAACAAAATTTGAATTTAAAAAAAATTGAATTTCGAATTAATTTTGGGCTACTTCGACAATTGAATAGCCCAAAATTCGAATTGAATTGAAACAATTAGTGGCCCTTTAAAATCCTTCGACTTTGAAACTTCGTCACCTTAAAGCTGCCGAATTGGCATTTTAGCCTATGGGGTATCTCCTAAAACCTGTCCTGAAGTTCTGAAAAATCGAAGAATTTTAGGGAAAATCGATTGAAGTGTTTGATTCGAATGATGCGTTCGAACGATTCAAACTATTTTTATTGGATCGAAAATGTACCTTTTCGATTGAAATAGGTGCATTTTCAATCAAAAAAGCCCTTTAAAAAATGTTGATGGTCCAATTTCATAGTTTTTTCACTTCTAATATTCGGCCATTAGTAAATCTACCCCTAAATTTTGGGCTTCTGTACTCAAATTAAACAGAACACATAGGATATAAATGCCACAATGTTAGTAATTATGACAGATAATTACTACATGGCAGTGTAGAAACCAGTGCAAATAGCATCAGAATTTAATCAGCCCTGTAAAATTATATTACAGTCCATCCTAATATCCTGCATTTTCTTCAACCACATTTTCTGTGACAAGTTCTGGATCATTGCTGCTATTCAGAGGCTGAAACTTAAGGCGGGTGCAATATTCAGTATACAAAATATTGCATTTTTAGCCATATTCATTTTTAGGGTTTAATTCTCCTTTAAACTTAATAAAAATACAGAATATAAACTAATGAAGTTGTTAATTAAATTATATTCCTTCTGCCCCGTCAGTCTTATGATCAAAGCTCTTTTGATTAGATATCCCATTATTTCTTGAGTAATAAGGCATTTTCCCATGCAGCTGATATCTCCCAGCATTATAATCACCCTTTTATACATCTGCCCTGCCATGCAGATTACTGTATTCAATAATCATGCTTACATCTTGGTATTCTAATGAGCTGTACTGTTTTCTAGTATGTGGAGTCACCTGACCTGTCTATTTAAGAGTAGAGCATCTGTTTGTCTTTAGATTACATATCTATGCACTCCTCTACCTGGTTAGTACAACTGTTTACTATGCCCTATATATTCATTTTGCTAATATATACTTTCAGGGTCCTTAAAAAATTTTAATAGTTTATTCAGTTCTTGCTCAGAGTAGCAATTCTATGGTGGTTCCTATAAGCGTTTACATATCTTTAAAACAACTCATCCAGACTACAAATGATAGAGATCCTATCTAGGATCAGTAGTGTTTTTATGAATCTGTTGTAGTGGATGGCTAATGGATTTGGGGTACAAGTGCAACCAAAGAACTAAGACAATATGTTAAAAAATGGAATAACAGAATCCTTTGTATACACAAATCATATCATTAATGTATGTCCTAATGGCTGTAGTTGTCATTGACCTTACAATGACAGACACTTTTCTTCTTTGCTCTCTGCTGCCAGTGCTGCTATATTATCGAAGGTTATTACCCAACATATTCCTTACCAAATATTCTCAAAATTTAAACTTTGAGCCAGAGCAACCTTGGAAACGTACATTTAAAATAGGTATAATGAGCTACAGTATACAGTATGAATAAAAAATGATTGTAAGGCCACCATGAAAGACTTTAGATGTATCAGGTGAGGACCCCTCTGTGTTCATAGATTTATAGAGTGCACATTCAATGTACAGATCTCTACATTTGTGTATAAGAAAAAAGTATCTGTTGCATGATATGGATTTACACCTGTATGATATATGATATTACCATAGTACTTCTACTTTGTCGTCATATAAATGTCTTTGTTGTTTTCTTTCTGTGTTATTTGTAATTCCTTATAAAATCATTTCTCTCAATTATCGATCAAAAATCAATAAAAAGCTTTTTCTATAATGCCCCATGTTTTTTTCCATTCTGCATCAAACCACATTTTATTTTATCTCCACCATGTTTTGGCACTAATAAGCATACTCATATACCTGAGTTTGTATCTAGCAGATGTTACTTAGTGTTCTTTATGTCTTCCTTACTGGGAAGATGTTAATCACTGCTCTGTAGGACACTCTGAGGAAGAATGGTTTAATCAATGCACTGTAGGGATCTGTGGGAGGAAGGGTCTACATATTTTAGTGTGAAAGGAAATTGTTAACCAGTTGGCTGCTGGTGAACTCAAATCTCAGAAATCAGTAACAATAAGTAGTTTTACAATCCAAGTTTCACCAGTCACAATGGCTGAAATATGCATAAAATGAAACAAGGTGGAATCAGGAACCAATGGAGACCACAATGCTAGAACTTTATGGGGCAATTCATTAAGATTAGTGATGGGCGAATTTATTCGCCAGAGGCGAATTCACGGTGATTTCCCACGATTCGCCGCTGGCGAATACATTTGCGAAACGCCAGCAAAAATTTGCCAAAAAAACGACGCGACGCGCGTCAAAAATGTGACTCGTTTCGTTCTGCGAATTTTTTTGCCAATTCGCAAATTTTTCGGCGAAGCGAAACGGGGGAGATTCGTCCATCACTAATTAATCCGTATCCACCGCTGTATAGTGTATACGTTGACCTTGTAGGCATTATTTGCCCTTTAGCCATTTTTTGCCCAGTGTGTTCTTCAAACAACTGCCATCTAGCTGTGTGAGCTTGTTCACATTCTGTCTAAATATCAATAATATTACAGTGTCCACAACCACCTGAGTGACTTTTTTCCCTTTACAGCACAAAACGCAGCGCTGTGTCAACAATGGATTTTTCAGATACATTTTTGCCCTTGATCCCCCTCTGGCATGCCACTGTCCAGGTCGTTGAACCCTTTAAACAACTTTAAAATCATTTTTCTGGCCAGAAATATCTTTTTTAGCTGTTAAAGTTCGCCTTCCCATTGAAGTCTATGGGGTTCGCGAACCGTTCGCGAACCGTTCGCAAATTTCCGGAAGTTCGCGAACATGTTCGCAAACTTTTTTTCGGCGGTTCGCGCCATCCCTATCCGTGAATCAAGCACAGTATATCTATTGACTCTGTAGAACCCTAGTGACCTGCAATGTGCATAACCAGAGAGCTAAGTATGAAAAGAAAGCTATATTTAGAACAGATATTATTGATGCATTTAGAGAACACAGCACACAATTTAATTTAATGGACTATGGTTGTGATTGTCAGATGTATCAGTTAAGCATGTTCCATCTTTAATGTTCTTTTAGGTTCCTCCCCATTTGAAAACTCCCTGCTACTTTCCAGTTAGTCATTTGTCTCAAATTCCCTAAGGAACATCCAACACATCTCAGGCTCATTAATTAGATATTATTAGTTTTGCAAACCATAGATAGGAGACAGAGTTGGAATTGGCAGTAATCACTAGCTGGAAAGTTTGAATGTATACTCCAAAGATTAGTGATGGGCAAATTTATTCGGCAGGCGCAAATTCGCTGTGAATTCCCACGATTCGCAGCCGGCGAATAAATTCGCAAAATGCCAGTGAAAATTCACCTGACAAAATTTTTCACCAATTCGTGAATTTTTCGGCAAAGCAAAACGGGATAGATTTGCCCATCACTACCAAAGATGATTGAGAGAGACCCACATAGGTTGTACTCCCTGGCAAATCCATTAGTTAGGTTATGGCATAGAATGCATGCTTAGGTACTGCTGTAATGAGCGACCCAGCAGATGTATTTAATAAAGTGAGAACTTGAACTGGCTGGCCTCCTAAAATGTTTACAGTTCAGGTGCGAGAATAAATTAACAAATATAAGAGCATCACAATTTATTATGGTGGGCTTCGGTTCTCAGAGTAACAGAGCTTGGGAAAGGAATTCAAATGACACTGCCAATTAGAAACTTTTCACTGTTCCATTTGTAAATTATAAAACAACCCGTCTCTGATCGATTGTAATTGATTTTTACCTGTCTTGGGGGATCCAAATGCGAGATTTTTTCCCCTGGAGCTGTCAGTTGTAGGAAAATAATGTAATTATAATTGCCCATGTCAAGTCCCATTCTGACAATATTATAGTTTGTTTTCAGCCAATTTTTAAGGATTAATGTAATTGCTCATTGCCTATGACTGGCTACTTTTTGACTTGGAAAGCACTTGTAATAAAATATTTGTAATTACATTTTGGCACTTAACAAAGGCGGTAGCTCCCAGGTTCCCCAGAGTCAATAAGTAAAAAGAGTAAAATGAATGCAATAGTGCTCAGCACAGCTATGCCAAAGTAACATAGTAGCATAGTAAGTTAGAAAAAAGACACATGTCCATCAAGTTCAACCTTTTAACTTTTTTTTTTCTTTTAACCTGCCTAACTGCCTAAAGTGCAAGAAATGTGCTTGGATGAATACTGTAGCATCAAAGCACACACAGTGCTGGATACATTCTACCAAACACAAGGTAGTAAGTTGGTCTTAAAGGACAAAACACTTTTATTCCCTGGGTGCCAATATTTTATGTACACAAGAGTGAAAACTATGGATAATCTTAAACACCAGGTCAGTGCTCATCTTGGCTGAAAAAACACATTAATTTGTGGTTGATATCTAAATGCGTTGTAGAGTCATATTTAGTCTCTTCTTGGCATGGTGGTCAATAAAAATAGCTTTTTATGAATATTTGTATATTGTAGTACATTTCCCAGATATATGTGAGTTGGCAAATTAGCCCTTTAACTCATTTGGTTTTTCAGTTGTGCATACTGTGGGCATTCCCACTCACATACTCTGGGCACCTTACTCCACATCGCAACAGATTTACCTAAATCCTCATTTGTCTATTTCGCATGTCTTCTTGAAGTCTATTTCGGATTACTGGACAGGACACATGCAGTAGAGGAAAATCAGAATTTCATTGCAAATGTGTGGCAGAATTCAGATGATTCTAAAACAAGAATACAATAATTCAATAGTTTTCCTCCTTTTGGGAGCTTTGTGTCATTAAAATGTTTCTTAGCTATTGGTTGCTTATGTCTCTGTGCTTGACATTGTAACGCTAAACTGGGCTATCCAGACCACAGTTAAAATGTCCAGCTGATGGTATGAGCATGGGTTACATTGGACTCTCTCTTCGGGATTCCGGGCCTTTGCTACGTTTAAGCATTCCCTCTACAGTGTAGTGCAACTAGAACACCCAAACTTCTGTGCATGCAACTTACAAAAATGATGGGTGCCAGGAGGTTCTTGGTGCAAACTCAACAAACTTTTATTAGTCCGAAGACAATATCCCCAGGTTTTACTCACATATTGAGGTATTAGCACAATAACATACCGTCACATCAGAGGATAGATCACAGCAGACAACAGACTCCATTAGGCATTTGCAGTTTATACAACCGTTCCCTCCTGGAAGTTGTCAAGGAAAGTAGCCTCGACCCTTACAGTCCCTCTTCACTGAGGTCCCTGCTATTTCAAAACCTGTGGGAAGCTACTCCCTCCTGAAAATCCTCGTTGAAGCTACACATGCTGCTCTACCTACAGATGAAGCCACTTTGGATTGGGTGTTTGACATAGAATAACTTTACTCAGACATCCCATTTAACTCACTTGACACAGAATATTGTGTCACAACATCCCATCCAATTAAAGAGTTCACCATTGAAAACAATGGTGCTTTGGTATGCTAATGAAAAGGTTAAATGCATTAAATGAGTTAAGATAACTTTAGATAACACAGTTTCTTCAATTAACCCTGAGTCACGACGCATTTAACACACAAATCCAAGTGGCTGCATCTGTATCTACCTCAATCTCCTACAGATTTTATCAACTCCCCTAGGATAGCTAGCGCTCATTCACTGAGTTTCCTGGTACACGACATACCCACCAAAGGTGTCCAGTGACCGTCATCCAGAAACCCGTTATCCAGAAAGCTCAGAATTAATGAATGGCCACCTCCCATAGACTCCATTATGTGCATGTGAAAATTTTCCATTAAAATAATAGACAACAGATCTACACAGCAGGGTACACACACATACAATTTGGCTTTATTGCATCTGATGTATTTTTTATGTTGATCATTTACATATTTATTTTTAAGACAACTATTTCATTTTTCAGAAGTATTGTCTGTCCTCTTGACTTTTAAAAAAAAAAGTTTTGTGAAAGAGAATGATATGCCCTTAGAACAGTCACATAGAAAAAGAAAACAGAAAGCTCAGCATGCACGGTTCTTCCTGCTGTGATGTTAGTGAGCATCTTGTGATAACAGATAATCATCTGCAGGCTGCTTAATATTATGATAAAGACGGAATCATATTCAGGACATCACATTTTATTTAAACCACTTAGTTGGAACAGTCATAGCATGATTGGTGACAAATAGAACAGCATATTTTTCGTGCAGTATTTGCGTAATGTTTTAATCCACACGTGAGCTATTTTGTTTTTTTCTTCTTTATGTGATGTTATGTCAAGTTTTTACAGTTTCTAATTTAGAGGCACATTCCAATATATGGCACTGAATATATGGCACTGATTAAATCTATCAAGATGGAAACAGGCTGTCGGCAAGTTTGGACATATCTGTGCAATAAAACCAGTGGTTCTGGATGCATGGTTGGCCACATGGACATAAAGGAGTGATTTGCATGTCTCCACCCATAATGCCTGATGTGAGAATTAAAATCTAATTTTTGGTATGAAGGCAGTGCTATGTGTGCAGCATGAAGCATTCAAATACATTCTGTTTTCAGAAGACTTTATGTTGCATGTCTTGCATTGTGAAGGGCTTTTTGGCTCCTTTTAGTATGTCTCACCCTAACCAGGTTGGTTTCTCTAATTTTGCGGCAGAATTCATACCTCTTTATTATTGTCCAATTATAACTGATAAAGATACCTTTACCCCATACCTATGGGAGCCGTGGGTTGGGCAGGTTCAGTTGACCTCTGCACACAATTTGCAGGTTACCCACCTGTGACCTTACACTGCCGGCTTCCAGCTTCAAGTTTTATAGACGAATGTCAGCCCCCTGCACTGATCTTACTGGACCATTTTAATTACATCATTTTAGAGGTATACAGATTTTCCTATGGTAATTGTGGAGAAAATGTACATTGTTAACGGTTTTAGAAATATTCATATTTTTAGTGCATCAAAGTGAAAAAACTTAAAAATTCGAATTTTAGAAGAGTTTTTTTTTTATCAAAAATGGACGGTATTCGATCGAACAGGTCCATTTTCATTCGAATTAAAATCGAACGATTTCCTCCAAAAAAAATTGACAGGGTATAAGAGGTCCCCCATAGGCTTAAACAGGAATTAGGCAAGTTTAAGGGGGCAAAAGGTCAAATTCAAATTTTTTCAATGCTTCAGTACTTTTTGAATGGTCGAATTTTTCAATTTGAATCGAATTTCGGTCTATTCGGTAGTCAAAGTACCCAAAAATTACTTGAAATTAGAATTTTTCAATTCAAATTTTCACTTCAACCCTTCATAAATCTGCCTCAGAGTGTACACTCTCATGAGTTGTAATTGTGCTGTGGGCTGTTTTACCCCAGAAAGCTGGTCCCCACTACCTAATCCCTGACAATCCAAAAGTCAGGTTCAAAATTCTGAAAATGTTTATATGATGTGCAGTGCATTCTCCAAGGAAGAAACACATAGGAAACATACTGTATTTTGCACACTCTTTCAGAGCACATACGTAAAATAAAGACCATACCCTTGTGACTCATTAGTACTGAAGACCTTCCAAAGTCCAACATTAAAAATATTTTTTTCATCATTCCTGTGTGCTCCTTCGAGGTTTTGCAGGTGCTAACTGCATAAGACCTCATTATAGTTGATGTTACAGTAAGTGCATTTTAGAACAAAGATTGTTTGCATGTGAAGAATATTTCATGGCACCAAATTGTACATTCCATTCTGCTTCGAGTTAAAGCATAGGTAGCACAATCTGGCAGGTGCAAGCGTTCAAGTTACTATTGATCAGGTAGTGAAAAAAACTGGCTTCTCAGATAAACATACATAAAAGGGCAGGACTACATGGACGATTGACGTCCGTTTTCATTGGATTCGCCGCCCGGGTGTGAAAACGGATGTGAAAAGTCGGATGTGACAGGAACAAGGTAAGTAATAGAAAGTTAGATGGTGTTGCAGGGTTGATGCGACGCGACACAACTGTTCATGTGTTTACATTCTAACACCATCCGTTTTTATCTTGTTGGATGAAGACGCAGCATTCATATTCGACAGTCATGTTGTGTCGGATGGAAATTTTTGCATGTAGTTTATGCATATAATTTTTGTATCAGTCCCACTATATTTTGACCCACATGACAACATGCAGGATGCTTTTTGTCTATCCTACAAAAGTGATCATGTAGTTCTACCCTTAATCATTGATTTTGATTTTCCTTCTTTTTGAGCAATGAAATGATTTTGATTTTCTCTTGGTTTAACTTTGTTTTATGTTTAAGCAGATCCTCCCATGGAATATTTATCCAGAATGCTCAGGACCTGGAGTTTTTTGGATAAAAGATTGTTCCGTAATTTGTATCTTCACACCTTAAGTCTGCTAAGAATAATTTAAACATTAATGGGAAGATTTATCAAGGGTCAAATTGAAATTTAAAAATTTTAAATTTGAATTTAGAGTTAATTTTAGTGTAAATTGATTAGGCAATATTTCAAATTTGATTTGAATTTAAAAAAATAAAATTCAACTATTTGCCATCTAAAACCTGCTGAATTTGTGTTTTAGCCTATGGGGGACCTCCTACAATCCAATTGGAGTCATTTGGTGGAATTTTGAAAAAAAAATTATTCGAATTTACAGGTCAATCCTATTCACTCAAGTTTTAAAAAATATATATTTTTTTAAATTTAAATTGGTAATTCTTTTTTCAAATTTCGAGTCTATGGGAGTTTTTAGAAACTCCCATAAACTCAGAATTCGACCCTTGATAAATATGCCCCGATAATTATTAATTATATTTTCATTTGGATCAAGTACAAGGTGCTATTTTATTATTACAGAGAAAAAGGAAATCATTGTTAAAAATTTGGATTAATTGGATAAAATGAAATCCCTGGGAGATGGACTTCCCTTAATTTGGAACTTTCTGGAAAACTGATTCCATACCCATACTTTCTAAGTTTGTGATTGGCATAACCTCTTACTCTGAATGAAATGAGAGACTTTTTCAAACATTATATCAGGTGAACACTCAAATATTGTCCTTTTAGTATGGCTGGTGGTGACATTTACTGTACTGTACAAATTGTTGTCTAATGCCATCATTTGTTCAAATATATTAATAAGGCCAACTCAAATTACAAAGTTTTCGTATGCACATATGTATACCTTAATATATTGTAATTAAGGCTGTTTCAAGCAGGTTAGTCTGTATCTGATGCATGAATATTTTTGTAAATGACAAGCTATTGCAGAACCCACTGATGTTCTTTTGGGACTACCAGAAAGAACTGAATGTTGAAACAGACATTTTTGTAATTTGGAATGGTCTCCTTGATGTGTGGACAAATGGTGGCATAGCCAGTTTTGCACACATCACTATAACGTTAATTTTCAAACAGTCTAAGAATGAATTAAACTTTTCTAATCCTTTAGGCACTAAGGGGCAGTTAGTCCTCAATGCATCATGAAACTTCGACTGTGTGATGTAACAAGTCATGTAAGTCAGTTTATTCTACATATTCTCTGCATCCCTGGGTAAGGCAGTATCCTCTATCTAAACCTAGTTGGGGAACTGGTTCCCAGTGATAGGCCTAGTAAGGTAAAATTCTTATGGATTCAATGCAAGGCATTGTGATGGATTTACTAACTGCCAATATTGAACGGGATATGAGCATGCTCATTTGATAGTGTCACTATTTAGTGTCACTAGAGGCATAATTTGTTCATGAAAAGGTATATGATCCCATAATGTCTTGCAATCTGTACAAGAGCTTTGCCTAAAACATGTAGGGGCAGATTTATCAAGGGTTGAAGTGAACATTCGAATTAAAAAAATTCTAATTTCAAAGAAATCTTTGGGTACTTCGGTCAAAATTTGATTTGAACTGAAAAAATTTGATTTGAATTGAAAAATTCAACCATTGATAAGTCTGCTCCGTAGTTTGTCTACAATGCTAATTATTTGGAGCTGTGTTATTTTTCTATTTTGATTTTGACGATTATGCACCAGTGCAGTTGTCATAAACAATTAGATGTGTTGTTTTCATTTTAGACTGATCAAATCTAATTGCTGATTGGTTGCTAGGGGAAACTGCATTTGTGCAATGTAGCACATACTGTATGTCACTAAATATGTCCTAGGGTGTGATTTTTACACCCTATCTATGTTTTATTCTTTAATTATTTTGCAGACCTATTATTTCATTAAGAAAAACATGCAATTGTCTCCCCACAGACATAAGCTATGTAGGCTGCGGTGGAGGTTTGTGTTGGATAACCAGTTTATTTTCAGAAGTATAATGTATTGTGACATTTATTTCTGGAAAGACATTTATATATTTGGCAGAAAATAGTGTGAGCTGTCTGGTTCAGAGTACCTATGTCAAAGATCCTGCTGAGCAGATGTCAAGTATGCACAACATAAAATGTAACAAAGAAATAGCCCTTTGCTCTGTTGCTACTGGAACGTTAGCATTGGATCCAGATAGCACCTGGATTTACAGATACAAAAGACAATGTTAAATCAGTTATGTACTCTGCTTAGCTGACAGTATTTACTTAAACCTGAGAGATTTCAAACAAAACAAAAAAATTCATGAATGGTTTAAATTCTATCTTAGTAACTCTAGGCATGACAAAATTACATACCTTTGAACACTGCTGAATAAATATAGTTTAGACCTGCAGCTAAGAAGCTCTTGAACATGGAAAATCAGTTGGAAACAGGCCAATAAATGTACTGACTGCATTTCATTTAAAAAGCTATTATTTAAAAGTTGATGTACCATATATTAATTATTTCATTTGTTTATTACTCAATAATTTTATATTAAATTGGAAAATGTTTTCATTCATTATATTATTTAATATTTTAATCATTACAAAATATATTTTCTCTTTATTACATTACTTATTATTTTTAAGTATGTATTTTTAAAGGGGTGACATGTTATATAGAGATTTTTACTCACATCAGTCCTTGCCACAGCTGAGCTTGCAGATGGTTTATTTTGCAAATTCATAAAACATAAACAGTAGGAAAAGTTTAATCAGGACTTACTGCACCTGTCTGTATGTTCTTCTAGTGTGGGAAGAAACCTGAGAAGCAAGACACATCTGACAAAGACACATGTAAAACATTAAGGGGCAGATTTATTAAATTCACATGAGGGATTCGAAATTCGATCGAATTTTCAAAAGATTCGAATTCGAATTTCAAATATGCAAATGAGGCAACTTCGATCATCTAATTTTCAATATTCGACCAATTATATTCGAATATTCGATGGTTGAAGTACTTCCCCTTTAAAAAAAATTTGATTGGCCAGTTCACCATATTGAACCTACCGAATTGCTTTAAAACGCTATGGGAAGCTCCCATACGTGTTTTAAAGTTGTTTGTGATCGCATAGGAAAAGTTCGATCAAAGGGTTAAAATCGTTTGAATCGTTCGATTTGAACGTTTTAATCGATCAAATTTTTCATCGAAGAATCAAATTCTTCCTATTCGATTGTTCAAATATTTAAATAGTGGTAAAATCCTTCGAATTCGATATTCAAAATCGAAGGATTTTACTTCCCTCACTATTCACATGGTCGAATTTCTAAATTTTTTCAATTCAAATTCGACCAATAGTAAATATGCCCATAAAACTTCTTGCAGATAACCCTTGTAAGAACTGATCTCCAGAGCCCGCTGATGCTAGGCAGCAATTCTAATCACTGTATCATTTTATTCACTTTACCAATCCTTAAACAAAAACAGTCCAAGTTAAATAGAGTTGTGGGTCACTGTGTTTCCTGATACAAATATGAGTTGTTTATATCGAACCCCATAAATGGAAATACCTACTGCTTGAACCTGGTCCCAATGTCCCCTTTTGTCCTCTGGAGAAGAATACAATGCTTTTCAAACTGGAAATAATACAGCCTGTTATCTGGCAGGTTCTATAGCAGCTACACATTTCCATAATATGTGGGATCTGTGATGCTTTTCCACTGTGTTCACTTGAGTTTGGAGGTAGTCATCATTCTTGGGTTCAGCATCAATAAGTCACTTCATCTCGCAGTCAGGCCTTGAGTGTACCAAGTTAGAAATCTTATTGTACATCAATTCTTAGATCTAACCCAACTTGATGCACTAATTTTATTAAACGGCCAAACCTTGTATGTGTTACTTACATTTATGCATTATTATATTGCACTTTTTTCACTTAGTTTTCAAAAATATATCCCTATCCCTATTTTTTAATCACCCAGTGCACCATAAATCAATGACACCTTCAAACTAGTGGTTGTCATAGCAAGATTTACCAATAAGACCAGTTTCACTTTGGCAAAAATGTTCAAAATGGCAAAAATTCAATGTGCATCAAATTATTTTGTTCTGCAACGTGGTGCCTCAAATTTTTTTTTTTCACCCATTGGAGTCTATGGGTGTAATTTTTGCTGCAACACGCTATGAGAAATTTAGCTCATCAATAAATTTAGCTGTTGCCGAATTGGTGCCTGTAATGAGCCCTAAATATTAGCCCTTGTCTATGCATGCAATTACAGATGTGTATAAAAATGAATGCAAGTATCAAGAGCAATCCATATAAAGAAAGGAATCACTTAAAGTATGACAGATTTGATTAATGCTGCCATTCATAAGTTTCACTTAGGGGCAGATTTACTAAGGGTCGAAGTGAAATCGAGGGAATTTTCTAAGTAAAAAAATTCAGAATTCGAAGTCGAAGTATTTCAATTCGATGGTTGAATTTTGAAGTATTTTCCTCTTCAAAATGCGACCCTTAGTAAATCAGACTCTCAATTGTTCGTTGTTCATAATCCCTATTAAAAAATAATTTTATGGTCACAGGAGTGTTATAAATAAATGTAATGGTTAAAACATGAAAACTGAGTCTATCTTGTTTACTCAGCAAAATATGCAAATGGACAAGTAGCAATCGAATCATGAAGAGTTCAAATTATTGTACTGATGAATACCCTAAATATAACAGAGTGAATCTTCAAAAGAAGACATATGCATATTAGTCCACTTTGCATTTAGGAGATTATTTTTGCTTGTAATAATGCACTTATATGAAAATAAATCATGTATGTAAGCATATTAATATATATCAAGCAACAGCAGCAATAAATTTACAGTAAAAAAACATGACACAGGTCTAGATAAGTAGAATTTCCAAATGTTTTGGATAGACTTTTGGGTGACGCTGATCTGGTTTCCTGATGTCCATTTCATATTATTTTGCCTGAAATCCATACTGCATATATGCTACTTCTGTCAATATTCTGAAGCCACCCTAAAAGTTTAAATAATGTCATTATTTGTTGGGATTAGTGACATCACCAACAAATCACCATAATCCAGAAAGTATGATGGAAGAGTGGGGTCTGGAACCAATTTTTGACCACAGAGGTGGAACTTTAGCCCTATAAGGTTTGTGACTAGTGATGGGCGAATCTACCTCGTTTCGCTTTGCCAAAAAATTAGCGAATTTCCAGAGAAATTAGCGAAAAAGTTTGCGAAACGAGTAGCGGCACGTTTTTGACGTGCGTTGCGCCAACTTCGACGCATTGTGTCGTTTTCATTGCGTCGCGTCATTTTCGGTGCATGGCTGGATGTTTTCGGCGTGCGTTGTGCGACTTGCTGTTTTCAGCTAATTTTCGCTGGCGTTTTGCAAATTTATTCGCCAGCGGCGAATCACGGGATTTCGCCCATCACTATTTGTGACATCTTCATGGATATGTCCATTTCCCAAAGACGTACAAACTGTTGGAAGAGTTATTTTTTTCACTTATGTGGCAGACTAATCAACCACTTTCAGTGTTTACTGCAAAATATTAAAAATTAGGCTAAGGCCTTCCTACAACATTTTGTAAATATATTATGTAACTTATGTAACTCTAAGGACTATCTGACATTCACGCAAAGTAGGGTCAGTTTCATAACCTACCTGCCAGGTTTTTGTCAAAAACAACTGGAGTACCTGTTGGTACTTCATACAAAATAGATACGGAGACAAAAACAGTACGTTGTTTACAGTTAAATCAAGCATTCCATTTTGTTTCAAACCCTTGTATAAGCTATTATGTGTTGATTGATGACACTGTCTAGAGAAAGTGAAAAAGAAGTATGCTACCTACTGATAATCTTAGAGACAGTAAAGTAATGCAATGCTACTCTTAAAAAAAAATATATATATATTTATATAGTTAGATGTATCATAAAATTGCTTCTTTAGTACTGTTGTTTCTTTTTAAAATGTTTCCTTACTTAGTACTGTTTATTGTAATTCAAACCACAGAGAGAAGGTATTTTAGAGAAAGGCAGTAGTTTGTTGAGAATTAAGGATAAATATATAGAGCTAATCAGGTTAATGTCATTCTAATGCCTACTGAAGAAAGATATGTTATTCTCCATTAATACAAACAAACCTAGATTCCTTTTTGCAGGCTTTGCAAAGTTTGTTTAAGGTTTCCTTAATGGTAGCTAGCAGGACAATCCATATTTACAATAATCCCATTAGCTGGATCAGTCATTCTCCGTTTTTATTAAATCCGAGGTGCGTATTACTTTACCAGTGAGCGATGGATCACTTTCCATGACCAGATTGTAGGTTCATAGAAGGACCAAAGCATTAATAACTGTAATGTTTTTCCATGTAATATTAACTCTGTAACCAGTTTCATAAACTCAAGGCAGGAAGACTGCAGATTCAGATGTAAATGTAAACCGCAAGCTAGAATTTGCCTTCACCTTCCTTTTATGTGTGTCAGTAAGTCTGCAGGGAGAGATTGTTCGGCAGTTGGATGAACTAGAACCTGACTGAGCAATTTCACTATAGGAGTTCTATTAGGAATACAATACAAGGGACCTTTCATCTCCTCTTCATAGTTGTGTTTGTTTATCGAGTGCTCCTTCGCTCTATGCTGCTTTGCCGTTCTACATTACAAAGCTAGGAAACAAATGAGAGATGGAGACACTGGATGTCAGAAGATTGTTTAGAAGGTTGTGCTATAATAAAATGATGCTGATTAATGATCGCCTTGGTAACAGTGATGATAATAAATGATACTGGTTGCACATATAGCTTCTAATGTCATCAAAATACATCCAATTATTTAATGTATTATTCATATTAAATCTTCTACAGTTTTTGGGGTTTTTTTTTAATTAACATGGTTCCAATACCAGATGAGGTTCCAGATGAGGCTCCCCATTAGTTTTAAGTACCTTTTACAAATAGTGGGATATAAGAATAACTGATATTAGAAATATATAGACAGTGCAAATAATGTTCCCTACATTAAATTTCCCGAATGCCATTTCTTACTACATAACCTATACTTTTTTAACCAAACAATTTATGAAAAATATGTTTTGACAAGTAAAATTTCTGAGCACCTCTGTAGCCTCATATTCATTTTACCTGCAATTCAAAGCAGCCTGTGGTTTTCATTGTAACAGCACAGATAAGGAAAGTGAAGGAGAATGATCTCTGCCTGTGCAAGCATTGATAAACGTGCATTAATATCTGCTGAATAAAAGAGTCAGCTGAAACCCCAACGCACTGTGCTTATCAACTATTAGAAATCCTAATGGGATATGATCCCTTTATACATACACATCAATCATTCAGCTGTGCTGCCATTCAGGTTAGTGCACTTAGGTCAAAGGAAGAATAGGCTGTGTCTTGTGATGCCTCCGAGCAGTTCTTTTTAATAAATAATGGTGTAAGATGATACAGCTCTGACACCAAGTCACCTTCTTTGCTGTCCATTGTTTCACTTCATAACTCCACCTGTAACTGAACCTATTCATGTAAAAGGTAAATCTACCAATACATAAAAATTAAGCTTGATGGCTGAAAATCAGCTGATTCATTTGTATAGATTGTGCTGAGTTATTTCTTAATTAGAGGTCCCACATTAATGATCACATGCTTTCCAGGGATTATGGAGGATTATGGAGGCTGGTCCATAATATGATCCTACTTTAAAACTATTGTTACTGAACCTGTGTCAAACAAGGTATTATGTGACAATGGACTGGAATGTCACAGTCATTTTATTCACTTGTGAAGTACCCTATAGCATGGATTAGCCCATGGGGGTCACCAGTGACTAACTACCAGATGAGGTGGCTGTCCCATGCAGCTAAATAAACTACTAACATTACAGTTAATGATTATTGTAAAATTCTGATTAGTCTTCTTTGAATTATGTTACCAAGGTTAATATGCATTCTCTCTTTTAGGGGTTTTGCTTTTCTAGCTTTTGTGGCTTCACTGGCTTGATATGCTCTATATGGTTTTATCTTTACTTCCTGCAAATAACTTTACATTGCTCATATTGGGGGCGCTAATAAATACATTTTTAAATAATTCCACAGAAAACTCAACAAATGTCCCCTCATATCCCTCAAACCTAAGAAACATAATTACAATGATATATTCCACAGTTACACATCAACCAAGACACCCAATTCTCAATATGTCTGGGACCTATGTCAATCCTGGGTGCTCTAGAATTAGACCCTTGCTTTTTTGTGCATGAATATCTGTCTTAAGGGTAAAAAAAACCTATGCTCGGATTGCTATTTACCACTGAACATCCATGTATTCAAGCTTCATAGCAAATTTTAGCTCTATTTATCATTTCTGTTTATAGATCAGTTGTGGAATAGGAGCATTGCATGCCCAAACTAGGTATACTTTGCCTGCTGTTTAAATACACTGAAGGTTACAAGTATAAGATACCAGCTTGCTAAAGTATAATAAATGAAAATGAAGCGTTTAGTGATGGGCGAATCTATCCCATTTTGCTTCGCCGAAAAATTACCGAATTTCCAGGGAAATTCGCGAATTGGCGAAAATTTTTCGAAACGAGTGGCACGTTTTTGACGAGCGTTGCGTAATTTTCGGCACACAACTCGCAGTGAATTCGCGCCTGGCGAATAAATTCGCCCATCACTAGAAGTGTTCCATGGCAACAATGCTGTGTTCAATGAACTCCCTAAGTGCTCACTTTTAGGAAACTCAAGTCTTGAAACAACCAATATAATCCAGTCACCATGACTTTATTCCATTCACTAGCTCAAAAACACACATAACTAAGTACAATTTATTAGAATTTTAGTGGTTTTAGAGTTTTTTGAAACCATGATTAAACTCATTTCTCTAAAACCACAAATGCCTTGAAAGTTATTAAAAGATCCAAATATAAAAAGTACAAATGAAAAAAGAAAAATTTCTAAGCAATGTGCTAAAAAATAGAAACATACCTCAAACCTCTAAAAATTTTAGTTTTACTTGGACAATTTCTAGTGAGATTTATTATACCCTGAAGCTGCTAAAAGTCAGAATAAAGAAATACTCCATCTCATACCTGCTGAGGACATTTAGAAGTCAATGGCAAATGTCCCTTTTTCAATTGATATCTGCACTCAGTTTCGTGCAATAATCCAAATGATTCATGATCTACGGGCGATAATCTGAAAAGTGATGGGCTAATCTTACCCATTTCGCTTCTCCAAAAATTCCCAAAAAGGCGAACATTTGTCAAAATGCATTGGTCTATGGATGTCAAAAAATTTATTTTCACGCCATGTTGTGCGACAATTTTCTTTCACCCAGTCTATGGGTGTCATTTTTTCATTTTGAAACTTGGTAAAATTTCACTCATCTCTAAATCTGAGTTTTCAGCATATAAATGCTAAAAAATGGTATGATTCAGGTCTTTTACCACACCAGATTTTTTCAAATGATTTTATTATTTTACTAAAATAATGAGAATATTTTGAATATTAGCAAATAACCCCCCTAAGTTTTTTAACTGTTTTATAAATAACTTTAGGGGTATAACTTAAAGTCTTGCAAGAAGAAATATTTCTTGCTTCTCCCAACTTCAGTGATATGTCTGTGGCCATTGGACAGGGGAGTTGTGGTGTTATTGTGCTGCCTGAGACCTAACCAGACCCCCTTTTTTCCATGGACCTTAAACATTCTTGACATTTACTCCTTTTATACTTACAGTATGTCACTGAATAAATCAGCGAATGTACCAATTAAAATCACAAAACACTTAAAAAAAAACAGGCCCTTTGCACTGATATTTCATAAAAATGTTAAAGCGTTTTTAAACTGAATAATGGTGAATTCATTCTTCACTTCAGACGTTGCAAAACTGATTTTGAATCAACCCATAATATGAATCCTTTTCATCCAGCTCCTTCAATCGATTTTGTGTCAGGTGCGGTCAAGAAGAGGCACAAACATGGGCAACATGTATTTGTTCGGTTCCTCACAGAACAACCCTTAAATAAGAGTAATAAAAGCAAAGCTCTGGGATTCCCACCAGCAGCAAATTGTGCCCTTGATTATAAATAACCATGCATGAGTGACCCCTGCTGAAGTAATACTCACATCACTTCATGGCTATTATTAGTGATGGGCGAATCTGGGGTGTTTTGCTTTTCCGAATTTTTTGCGAATTTCCTGAGAAATTCGCAAAATGGTGAAAAATTCACAAAAATGTCAAAATCTGAAAAATTCATGAAATGTTACAGTTTTCCCCAAAAATTTGTGAAATTTTACCGGTTTCCTGAAAAATTAGTGAAATTTACCAGTTTTCATGAAAAAATTTGTAACTATTTCACAAAATTCGTGAAATTCAAACGTTTTCACTATAAATTCGTGAATTTCAAACGTTTTCACTATAAATTCATGAATTTAGAACGTTTTCACTATAAATTTGTGAATTTCGAATGTTTTCAAGAAAAATTTGTGAATTTCGAACGTTTTCACGAAAAATTTCTGAAAATTGGAAATTGATCCTGGCGAATTTTCTCTGGTGAATTTCCACGCCCATTTCGTGAATTTATATGCCGGCGGCGAATTGCAGGAATTCACTGCGAATAAATCCGCCCATCACTAGCTATTATTAAACTTGCTGGAGCAGCCGTTTAGTTGACGTTTACATATATTCCTATCAAAGGAATTGTAAATAAATTCTGCTGCAACTAGTCAATTCTATTGATTATTTTTTGATGGGATGATACAACACAATATGAAATATTCATACCCATCACTGTGTGGTTAGTAAAATCTGACCCTAACCGGCTTACAGCTAGCATAGTGCTAGGAAAGAGGAGGCTAATTGCTTCCTTCAATTTATAGAATATAAATAGCTGTGCTTGAATCCCTGATAATAAGTACAATACTTTTGATTCTATAAATCTCTAAATTGCTAAACATATCTGTCAGATGCAGTGACTTTTGAAGAACCTTTTTTGCCAGCAAACATAGTTAGATTGTGTTGAAAAAAGCCCACAGTCCATCAGATTCAACCCCTGCATCCATATATACACACACTGACTAGTGATGGGCGAATTTATTCGCGGCGAATTCCCGCAATTCGCGAAACGCCAGCAAAAATTTGCCGCCTAAAAATTCGCCCAAAAAACGAGTCGCGCGAGTCGACGCGCGCCGAAAACGCGCGACTCGTTTCGCTAATTTTTTCGACAATTTTTCAGCGAAGCGAAACGCGGGAGATTCGCCCATCACTGACCCCTCCATACACTCACATAAACTATTTTAATATCACAATAGCCTTGGATATTATGCTTGTCCACCACCTACTGTACACCGCTTCAAAAGCAGAGGACTTGTTTTCAAATGCTAATGAACAGGGAAATACAGGAGCAGTGTGTAAAGTCCATCATGGCTCCTTATTCCCCTCCATAACTCCACTCTCCATGCCATGGGGCATCTTATAACAATGTTAGAATGTTAGGTAGAAACATGGTTCATGTTTGTGTCAGTGCAGTGATCCATAACAGCCAGACATTGGCTTTCATTATTCTGACTGAACTAGACTGATCAATTAATAATAGGTTTTGCATTATATTTAAACACTCACTGTATATTAAAATATTTAAATGCATGAGTTTGAGGTCTTTTTTATTTGTATAATCGCTTTGAGTAGAATTTGATGAATATACTGTATTCAACAAATAGCACTTTGC
The DNA here is from genome assembly GCA_024363595.1 of Xenopus borealis. Lineage (NCBI taxonomy): Eukaryota > Metazoa > Chordata > Amphibia > Anura > Pipidae > Xenopus > Xenopus borealis. Next base: position 12,479,603 of record CM044434.1, on the reverse strand, counting down.
TTGTATAATTCTGAAGCAATATGTTTTATCCTCGCTGCACTGTAACTTTTAGCAAGTCGGAGGGAGATATGAATTTGTGATTTAAATTGGCAATTTCAGCCATCAGGATTTGTCTCTACTTTGTTAGTCTCATTTGAAAGAAATGACAGTTGACAAGAAGCCCTTATTGCTTCTTTCTCTGTTCTCATTTCCTTTATTTGGCATGCAAAAAGTTATTATCAATTCTTCTTCCTTCTCATTTACTTAGTTGCAACAAAAAGTTCTTATTGATTTTTCTTCCTCTTCTCCTTTACTTTGCAACAACAAAAACTTCTTCTTGATTCTACTTGTTCTACAGATTTTTTTATATAAAAAAAATTGTATCAGTTGGACCCAAAGGTGAATGATGATCTATCAACAGTTATCTACCAGTAAATCTTTAGCTGGTGCAAGTAGATCCAAAAAGCAGACACCTCCATTAGATAACCTCCCAGGTTTCTTGCTGTGTCATTGTGGATTTTTTCATTCTTTTAATTGTACAATTAAGTAACTTTCCATGGGGTGATTTTTTGGTTTGATATCCCCTTTAAGTTATCTGTGCCATGGGACAGTAACAGAACACTAAGGACTCCATTGTGGTGGCTAATCTAAATGAAAAAGAATCACTACATTGTGACACCAAAAAGGGTAGACCAATACAAAGTGACACTTTCTAATGCATGAATGCTATTTAATTATGAACATAAACCATTCTCCTGGCACAAAAGTGACTACATCCAGTCTTGAAACCATAACCCATACTTTAATAGTAAAGTGTGGACATTCATCAACATAGCTGTATATACATAAATAATAATGACTAAACAGCTTAATCTTGGAAGATGAACTTTTTTTTACCATATGTACTTAAACCACACAATGTATATGTTAGAAATAAACCTAGAATGAGTCCTGCATTTAGTAAACATCAGCTGTAATGGATTTGATTGTCTATGGATCATGGGTAAAAATTTCCATCCTGTACAGTTTTGTTTTTGTTGATCTCTGCTATTAGTTTCTGTTGCACCAGAACAATAACACAGATATTATGCTCTCTTTGCCTTCCATACCACACATTGGGATGGAAGCTTAGCCCATCCATCCATTCTCTGTCCATCTAAGTAGCTGTTTGGTCATTCAGTTTGGGAGAAAGGCAACATGGCAGACTTTTAACCTATGTGGAACAGTTGTAACATACAGAACTGTCAACGCTGGTATACCTCTTCATGTTTTGTGGTGTGCAAACTGTAAGAGACATTGACAGAAGTGACATCACATGCAAGGCAAACCTCTCCTGAAGTCAAGGATTCAATGCTATGCATACTCACATCAATCCTGTTGACGTCACTGAAATCTTTTGCACATGCTCACATCAGATTTTCTACTTGGCAGAAATCATGGAAAATATCTAAAAAACAAGGGGATGTTTAAGTGTGACTGGAAACTGGGAGACAGAACCCAAAATCTGGTAACTGCTGAAAAAATACATGGGTTGACAGCTCTGAACATAGTGGAAGAAGCTTCTCAGTGTAGGACAGTGTATATGCTACTGCAAAGGTAAAAACACCTTGACTATAATGCCATTTCACCCTCCCAGAGATGAATTCCACAATATTTTTGCATGTTTTCTCTCTTCACTAATGCCATATCCATATAAAATGCTGGAAAGTGCAGCAAACAGGCTAAACCTACCATGTTTCCATGCTTTGCACCCTGACCTGCAATTTGAAACATTGCCACAGGTTTTTTCCCCCAAAAGGTACGGAGAGCTCCCACCACCCTATGTTAGTATATGACCATGATGGAGCTCAGAACCAACATAGGGCAGATGGTAAGGTAAGGATTGCCTAGAGCAGGGGCCCCCAACCTTTTTTGCTCATGAGCCACATTTAAATTTAAAAAAGAGTTGGAGAGCAACACAAGCATGAAAAAGTCCATGGGGGTGTCAAATAAGAGCTCTGATTGGCTTTTTGGTAACCCCTATATGGACTGGCAGCCTACAGGAGAGAATGTTTGGCAGGACATCTGTTTTTTATACAACCAAAACTTGCCTCTAAGCCAGTAATTCAAAAATAAGCACCTGCTTTGAGGCCACTGGGAGCAACATCCAAGGGGTTGGAGAGCAACATGTTGCCCGCGAGCTACTGGTTGGGGATCACTGGCCTAGAGTATGCCAGTACTACTCTCTGTACAAATTTAGCAAGTTTAGCTTTCCAGTCTAGCATTATTGCAGAGGGAAGCTAGACCATGGATGAACCCTTAGTTTACTTCCATTTAGAGCTCTTGAGTCTGGCATTAAAATAAATTACCCCATTTTATCTTCTTCTGCATCCCAAAAAACAAATGGGGAAGTAAAAAGATAATAAAAAGCAATTAAAATGGGCTGCAACCTTCATGAAATTATCCCTACACTACACAAGATATACAGACACTGTATTCTGATCTGCAGAACCAACATTCTAAATTGACTTATAACAAAAACAGTGAAGTTACAGAGCTTGGAGTCTCCAGGGGAAAACCTGTTTCAGCACTGTAAATCAACAGGCTAGAAAGCAAGAGCATTAGCAATGAAGTGTGAGTTGCAGTATCAGTGCCAGTTTAGTAATTAGAATGTTTGAATGGCTGCCAATGATTATAGTAATGTATTGTTTCTCTTTCTATAAATGGATACATTTAACGCTAGAACCCCATCATTTCAAGTAGATGATACTGTAAGTGTTTGCCATTCTTTATTTTATAAGGAGCATTTTTTTATTTCCAATCAGGATAAGTACAAAAACAATTTGGTGATATTATTTTCAGGAGTTTACAGAAAATTAAACTGAGTTTAATAAGTGTACTGATTAAACCATGATGGCCTTCACCTTGTATCATGTACAACATGAAGCTTTTATCTGGGATACAAATGCTTTCTTGTTCTTGCTCTTATTCACAGCATCCCAAGTGTGCCTTACAATACAATATAATCATCAAGTAAAAGGCACGCTGTCAAATGCAAGAAAACAAGACTGTGCATTTCTTTTGCTTGCAATCAATACTTTACTTATACATACACTTGAGGAAAGCTACCTTGCCCCTGCCTTTGTGTCAAGCCTCATAATGCGCCTGCTGTGAAACTGTTCGCTGGTTTTCATTTAAAGGAGAACTATATGGTAAAGACAATGGAGTTTTTAAGGTGAGAATTTATAGAAACCTTGATTTAACCTGGTATCCACAAACACACAATAAACAGGATTATTTTATAGCGATAATAATATACCCCTTTTATAAATATATAAATATACCCCTTATTGTAAAATATGATAAATAAGATATTAGAGGTGCCCCATCTCACCCCTTAATACCTACAAAATAGAACAGTTGCTGCACTTTGCTTCAGATTAAAACTTTAGTACAAGGTGCAGAGTGTACTTACCCTTTGCCATATGGCAGCATTCTGTAACTAAATCTGTTGCTGCATCTCTACTTTACATGTCTGAAGACACATGGTGCCTATTTGACGCCCTGTGATTGTCCATTATAAATACAATGCTTCCAAATGCAGGCAGCAATGTATTCATGGGTTGGCAGAGTCTTAACACTTCATGTTGGAGCTCACTTTTCACACATTTCAGAAAGTTCAATGCAGTGTGCAAATGTTGCACAAAGTTTTGTAATTCATTTGACACAGATATCAATGTCAATCAATGATATAATTAAACAGTGCATGCATACACACACTAAATATTCCATTTTGTTGGACGTTATAAAAGACCAAGTGAGGCTATTTTGCTGATTGTACCCTCCCCCATTTATAAATAGGTCATTTACTGTATTCTGAGCTCCATATTTACCCTCAAACAAACAACCCCCTCACATTTTTTAATTATCACCCTTTGAGAAGCTCATTATTGTGGTTTTATTAATGGTAATTTATTTTTATAAGCTCCTGCTATGTGACAGGAAGTATTAAAGTGAAACTGGTTTCATATTCTTGGTTAGTACCAGAAATACATACGTAGATATTTCTTAATTAAAACAATAGGCAAAAAATATGCTCAGCGCAGACCCAATTCATTGATTCACTGAGCTCATGTTGAAAAGGGATCTATACTTTAAAAATGTCTAACATAACTCATTCCTGATTATGCATTGTGATTTTGTGAACTCCTTCTATTAAAGAGCTAGAGTAGGATAATTGAAGGCAGCCCGATTAGTGATCGGCGAATCTATCCCGTTTCGCTTCGCCGAAAAATTATCGAATTTCCAGCAAAATGTGTGAATTGGCGAAAAAAATTCACGAAACGAGTCGCGTCACATTTTTTGACGTGTGTCTCGTTTTGTTGTTGTTTTTTTTTTAATGCCAGTGAATTTTCACTGGCCTTTCGCAAATGTATTCGCCGGTGGCGGATCGCGGGAATTTGCTGCAAATTTGTGCCTGGTGAATAAATTTGCCCATCACTAAGCCACATTAATTAAAGACAACAGTATATTTACCTACACATAAAAGATTGATAAACAGGAGTTGTTTTTGTTTATAAGTGGTCTCTAAGATGATCTTATATCCCTACTAAAACAGTTTCTATGTTTACTGAAGAGACTGATTTAAATATGCTTACTTGTAGCAAGATGCAGACATATTGAATGCCACATAACAGTTTATCTACATAAAGTACAAAGATTGCATATTATTGATGAAAAAGACTCCAATATGGCTTTCCTCACACACTTACTATAAAACAGAACTGTTCCTGACAAGAAAGAAAACTGGAGTGCATTTACTTAAAAAGGCACATCGAGCAAGTGCAAAATTTTGAGGGCCATTGCCATGTTTTTCCCCACACTGCACCATTCCATGCAGATGCAAATGGGCAGTTCTCTTGATTCAGTTTTGTTACTCCAAACCCCAACTGTATCCAATTCACAACCACACATGCTCTTCATTGCAAATAAGGCACCGAATATTTTCGAAGTCTGTCTGGCATCATTTTCGGCCTCCAACAGGGAGGACTGGGTCACACCAAGAAACTATATGGAAGTGCATGGGGTGCATGTTGAAGCAATTACCTTTAATAAAAATGGTTTTAGGTGCAGCTCAGTGTTGGGAAAAACTCTAGTTGCTCACTATTCTTGCAGAGGAAAATAAGCCTTACTGTGTTGCTTTTTTAGCCCTTGGAGCTTTTTTACTGTCAATGACTTTTCATTCCATTCCATCCTTTAATATCTTTAAGAGAGGCTTGAATTACATATTGGACAGGCATAATATTATTGAGTGGCTACGGGTATGGCACTTATATGAATATAAGGTGTTGAAACAATTGTATTGAGACACAGACTGGCTTGTGGTGAGGGCTGTATAACCACCCCTTTATCAAGGAGGGTAACAGTAACATCAAGGACTAATGGAAGGTTTACATTTGATCAGCAACTGTCATTTAAACCAAATAAGCTATGTCATTATCATCTATTGTATCTGGTATGGGTTGCTGCACTGGCTCCGATATGACCAGTGTAAGTAAATGATTCCCACTCTCAATTATCTACATTCAAGGACAACTGGTAGTGATAGATAGGTCTTCTTTACAGTGACAAATACAATGTTATGTGTTCTAAAGTCTAAAGTTTGCCCAGGAGCAGTAACCCATAGCAACCAATAAGACGTTTGCTTTTAAACATGTGACCAGGAAATTCTACCTGGTTAATTATAGGTTACTGCCTCTGGGCAAACTTAGTGCCTTTAATTACATAAACCCCCTTTGTTGTTTGTATCCCCTATATTCTCGAACAGAATTGTGAGTTCTCCACATGACACTGAGTAAAATTGGTAAATGGAGAGGGAAGAAAAGAAAAATGACTCAAGAGGGGCAGCCATTAGTGATCAACTCGCAGCGGTTCGCTGCAGGCATGCTTGGTATTTCAAAGCACAGCACTACATGTAGTTGTGCACCCAACTATTTGTGTTATTTTATCCTTGTAAGAAGAGGAACGTCAAGATTTGTTCTTCAGTTCCCCCAAACAGCTTGTGTTTGTGGATCATAAAAACTGTTTATTTGGAAAACAAGAGATGACCATTATGAAAAAAATGCATATTAATTATAAATAAGAGCTCCCTGGTTGCAGAACGTGAATGATTTCTCAGTATCACTTTTGGCATATAGAAAGCAGTCATGAAGGGAAAAAATAGTAAGACGTAGCCACAGTTTTCAAGCTCTGCAAAACCTATTGCAAAAAGTTGCCATAAAAAAAATGCCCATTGACTTTAATGCATTTGGAGTGAGAAACAATTGTTGTCCACTTAAAATAATTGTCGCAAGTAAAAACATTTTTGACACCCATTGACTTAATTTTCACCATTTTGTGAATTTATTTTCAGAGTTTTGTAAAATTTTCAGCGAAGCGAAATGGAACAGATTCGATCATCACTACAGCTATGCAATTTCAACCATCTTCTCATCTAAAATCTCAGTTCTCTAGTTGGCACCACTATAAGAAGAGCATTGGACTGCACCTTGAATGCAGCAGGGATGAACTAATTCTGAACTAAAATTCAAATCCATAAATTCTTGGGGTGAACTCTACCATATATATATATGGTTGTGGTCTCCCCAAAGTTTTAGAATAAAATTAAATTAAAAATGAATGTTTCTTAAGTCTTATAATCAATTTATACCTAAAATATATTTTAACCAAAGGAAATGGCAATAAGTATCTTGGACAATCTTAAACATTAATCTGCCTATACCTGTAATGTCATGCATTGCTGCAAATCTTATCTTGGATGATATATCTATTATTGTAATATCCACCTGACAAACTTTCCACTTCTTGGCAAATCTTTTATGGATTTATATCCAGCTGTCTGCACAATTACTCTATCCACTCTTCTGTACTTTGTCCCTTTCTTATTTATGCTAATCTGCATCTGCATGCCATTCTACAGTCTTTAGAAGAACCACTGGTGCCTTATAAATAGTTCTACCTTTTACAGAATCTCTCTGAAACTCAAATGTATTTCTTGCATTTGGCTCCAAGAACTACATTTGTTTCTAAAAAATCTGTATAGTTAGTGTTTTTTGTTAAGCAATAATGACTAAATACTGGGTCCTAGGGAGTTACACACTTCTAAGTATATTCTAAAAATTCTAAAATAGTTTAATAGCAGCTATATGAGTATGAGTGTCTGAATATGTTAGCTGGACAAACATCAACTCAGGAGTAAATGCTAAATCAATTAGTATAGTGAAAGATGTGTTGTTTTCTACACTTTTGACTCACTGAAGATATCCCATCTACATCTGGGATTTTGATCAGAAGTCACATATCCACCAAGTTTACTGAAGAAAGTAAAACAAAACGAACATCACATGTTCTGAGTTGGTCTAAAACTATTGTAGCAGAAAATGTTTTGCTGATTAATGTGTATTGCTTTCTCTTAATGCTAATAGCAGTAGTTTTGGTAGAGTTGATGGTGCCTATTGCATCTTTGGATGCATCTGTCTCTCATAAAGATGAGGTGAAGGATCACCTGAAAAAGACTTAACAATGATTGTATGTTACTATGCCATTTCATATACCAAGAGAAATTGCAGAAAGATAGTATGAATTATATGTAGGTTTGTACTGTGTAACAGTGATTCATTTTTTTTTCACTCAGGAGTGTACGCTGGGTCATCCTAGAATAAAACTGTAGTATTTCATATTGTTTAAAAATAAAAAAAATATTAAGCTCCAGTTCTTGTATAAAAAGGTGACAAGTAAAAGATGCCTGTAATTTAGTGCTTAAAAGCTCTGAGAAATAATACCAGGCTATGTCTTTTCTAAATAAACCGAGGGAGGACATCATTTTTCTTTCCTTAGATCTGATTTATTTCTCTACCCTTACACTGTAAAAGGATCATTAAGAACAAAATGCCAACAGCACAAACTGGATGTTATAAAAACATTTCAGGGCTCATTGACTTTGATGATAAAACTTACTTTTCTGTTTAACTAGGACTTAGGATCTCTTCATAATTACAAAGGTGGGGTTTACATTGCCTAAACAATGTTATAAATATATTAATTTATTTTATAATAAAAATTCAAAGTTTGGCATGAGATTTAAATCTGTGAGATTTGTTTAATTATAATGGACAGTTCTCGGTGCAAAAACAAGTTGTAATTTGCATCTATAAAAATGCTCATAAAACATAAAGCACCCAGTGCACCAAATTCATTTATTTTATTCCTCTTTTGCACCATTTTTCCAGCCTAAGCAATTTTACAAAGAGCTATTAATGTGCCACAAAATGAGTTTTACAAAATTAAAACCATGCATGAGAGACTTCCCAGTAAGCTGACCTTGAGATCGTGAAAATTCTTGAAGCTAACAGAAGTATCCCTTAAACTACAGGTTTCACCTTGAACACTTTTTTTTAATATGTATATATATATATATATTCTTTGTTTAACCATTACAAAAAACATTTACTTATACAATTGACCGAAGTGAGGTAAGTGAATGACAACTACAGTGTTATAATATCATATCTTGCAACAAACACAAGTTCTTATACACCATAAGAATATAAGTTGGGTATAGATCCAAACATTGCAAAGTAACATAAATGTAAAATCATCACGAAAAGTATGTAAAGTATTAGGGATTGTTTGTGCAATCCATACACCTATTATTAAATATTTCGACAGTCAAACATCCGTTCGATTGAATTAAGGAAAAACATAAATGCTCTTTGCTTTGTAAGTATTAATAATAAAAATGGAGGAAAAAGGGGACGATAACACCAGCGGGTGAGAAATCTCTCACTGCTAAAGTGAAATAGACAAAATGGTCAGATAGAGAGGAGAGGGGAATAAGAGAGGGTAAAGAAATGTCCGGCTGTCCCGAGGAGCCCCACTTAACAACAATATTCAATCATTTATGGT
>CM044434.1:12449203-12465644 GCA_024363595.1 Xenopus borealis | reverse complement strand
AAATATTTAACAAGACTGCAGTGCAGAGCAGGTGTTAAAGGTTCTCAATGCACAATTAAGATTTGCGACAGGTGAATTTGTATGTGCAAAGTTTTACTCTTTGTGCGTTTTATTAAATTTCCCACTTTGTGTTTAACTGATGTCTAAGAGTAACCACCACCATCAAACACCAATTTCAGAGATGTAGATGCAGCATAGGTTCCCCCAATTAGCTCAAGCACAACCACTGGTGTAACCAGTTCATAAAGTGAAATCATTTTAAAAATTATTTGATTGAAATTGAGTCTATGGGGTATATTTATCAAAGAGTGAAGTTAAGAGTGAAGTTCTGCCAATAGAGTGAAATTCTGCCACTCTCCATTCATTTCTATGGTATTTTTAAAAGCGTGTTCATCAAAGGGTGAACTTTCACTTCACCCATTGATAAATACGCCTTGCAAAATTCCATAGAAATGAATGGAGAGCGGCGGAATTTCACTCTAGTGGCGGAGACAGCCTTGTAATTTGGAGCATTCTGTATAAATGGATTCAGGATACTTTTTACAAAGATTTCTTATTAATATACTGTAGGGGGCACATTTACTAAGGGTCGAAGTGAATTTTCAAATAAAATTTTAATTTATAAAATTTTAATTTCAAAGTAATTTTGGGCTGTGATTCAAATTGAAAAAAATTGTCTCTTTAAAATCCTTTGAATTCAACACTTCACCATTTCACCACTTCACCACTTTAAAGCTGCCAAATTGCCCTTTTAGCCTAAGGGGGACCTCGTAGAGCCTGTCCTGAAATTTTTTCTATGCCCTAGGAATTAGAAGGATTTTTTTGAAAATCATTCAAATCGAACAGTGCATTCGAATGATTCTATCGATTTCAATTTGATCGAAAACGGACCTGTTTGGTCCATTTTTTTATCGAAATGGTAGAATTTTGATGTTTTTTAACTTTGAAATTCGACCATTAGTAAATGTTCACTAGCTTTTTGTTATGTGCAGCTTTCTTAAATGAAATCCTCCGGATCTGAAATTACCCACAAATCATCTGATTTTAGTTCACTGATCACTAAGCATTGTGGGAAATGCTAAATAAATTGGTGATAAATCAAGGGATATTATTCTGTGAAAAACAGAGGCAGCAATGACCAAATTATTAAAATTTTCTAAAGTAGGAGGTTTTTTTGTAGGAACTGAGGAAAACCACTTTAATGAACATTTAGAGGCAGATTTATCTTTTATATTAGAATCATTCAACCTGTTATCCAGAATGCTCAAGACCTGGGGTTTTCCAGATAATGGATATTTCTGTAATTTCAATCATTATATTTAAAGGCTCCTAGAAAATCCTGTAAACATTAAATAAACTCAATAGGCTTGTTTTGCCTTCAATAAGGATTAATTATATCTTATTTAGGATCAAGCACAAAATACTAATATTATTATGATTACTGGATTATTTGATTATAATGGAGTCTGTGGGAGACAGCCTTTCCATCTATTGGGTGTCAATAGAACTTGGCTCAGCACTGTGCTTATATAGAAAAATACTGGGCTCATTTTTCATTACATAAATGTATTCATCAGCCTCTCAGCCATAAAAAATCTTCAGCAGAAACTTATTTGGTCTGAAAGCCAAAAACATCAAAATCCAATTTTTTTGTGGAAAATAACTAAAAAAAAATTCTAGATTTATCATACTCTGAGGATGGAAAAAGTCAGAATTCAAAATTCAGCATCTCAGACCTGCCAATGTTGTATATGTCAATGGGGAAGATATACTAAAGAGCGAAGTGGTCTCTAGCGAAAATTCACTAGAAATCTTATCTGCAGGGATATCACCATTTGCTAACAGGTGTAGATGACAATTCGCTAGTGAAAGAGACCATCAGTAGCGAGGTTTTGAACCCTATCGCTAGGCTTATTTTTGCTTTGGCAAACGATTTTTACTACACAAACTTTCTCCAGAGTTTTCTTCACCACCATAGACCTGGCAAACTCATAAGATGAAGTTACATTGTCCTAAATCAGTGACATTATATCCTGTATGCCAGAAAGTCATAAAAGTTTTAAAAACGCTGCTGTTTTTTCATATTTTAAAGTGGGATTGCCTTCAAAAGTCCTAACTATTAAAGATTTTTGTTTTAGCATTTTTTCCAACCATTTAAGGGGCATGCCACATTTGTAGGCTGGGCTCATGTATAGGGCATTATAGAATATCTTTTGTCTTTATTATGCTACCTTGGACATTTGTAATAATAAGTGGCCACTTCAAAGATTTGCACCAACATCTCTAATAAAGACATCTATATGACCTATATGCACCCGCCATATTGAAATTTACCTAAGTGTAAGAGTAGTAACAAAGTTTAGATGGGATATAGGCAGACATGAATGAAAGTTCGCTATGAAATGCCCGCGCTGACAAATTAATGCTAGCAAAACTTCACCAGCATTCGGCCATAGATAAGCAACTTCGCATTTTAGTAATTAGTGTAGTGGTAGTGAATTTGCTCCTGTCAACGGGGGTGAGAAGTGTGGTGGATGCTTCACTTGTGAAAATTTGGCCTTTAGTGAATTTGCCCCAATGGGAGAGGCCCTTATCCTATTTGAAAGTTTCTGTAGTCTGTGTTGAAATTAGCCTGAAATTATGACTATTTATGACTTTTCAGGGCAAAATTCTGAGAAATTTCGGCTTTTTCACAAAAAATCAAGTGATTCTGGAAAAAATAAGAAAACAAGTATGATTCGAGTTTTTGCTGGATTTGATTGAGTTTGTCCCCAATCTGTTTACATTCTGCTATTTTAAAAATAAATAAGATCCAATCGTGGATTCTAGTTTTGTCAGACTTTTTTTATTTATATACTCGGAAAAATGTCATAGTTTTATAGATAAGTCCCCAAGTCTATGTTTCATCATATGTTCTCAAAGAATAATTTCAGATTTGTTTGATAAGATCTGCCTCACAGAAAACCACATTGGCTTATGTTTTAAAATATTTTATACATTTGTTCTTTTGTATTCTTTCTTACTGACTTAATGGCTCCCTTTGTTTCCCTTTCAGCTTTGATTAGCTCCAGGTAATGCGAATGCCTCTCCAACACATAATGCTGTTTACACTTCTATGTAAAATATTTTCTGCATTGATGTTTCAAGTATTAACTTGACAGCATCAATCAGGATTGCAAACCTTAAGTATTCAACAGCACACACACAGCTTTAACAGCTTCTCTCACACATTTTAAGGAGACCACTAATGATTCAAAGCACTATTAGGAATCCCTCTGCAGAAAAACATGTCAGCACTTTAAGCTATAGCTCAAAATGAAAAATGTGTAGTTCATGTTTAACAATCTTGGCTGAAATAAGTGTAGTGCTGTTCATGTTAATAGTACCTTTTCCAGCTGTTCTCAAGGGTAGAGCATTGCTAGATGTTACTTCTCACATCAGATAGGCACTTGCAGGAGGCAATGGCAGAAGGTCTCCATGCTGAAATATAACTCTCAAGATTTGGGTGCCACTGGTGTTTTAACAGTAGTTTTAATGAATATATAACATAGAAGAGAGGTACTTCTTTTGTATCCAAATATTTAAAAGCATACAGTATGTTAACATCTACTTACAACACACTGAGGCACTATGCTGCTTAGCTCTACACATATTCAGTATAGTAAACCAGATAAATAAGACTGTTGGCCTTAAATGATGTTTGTCTGTTTTATAGTTTTAAATGCAGTACTGCTTGGATTATGAGATTTTCCACACTTTCCATCCCCTACATGCTCTTTGCAGTAATGCATTTTCTCTTTTACCATTACTCAAGTGCTACAAATACAAGATGAACATCAGATGTAGGTAAATGCTGTAGCATACTTTAAATCACAAATGGATGGAAGCTCTTATAAAATGTGCTTCACTTTACATTAATTCTATTCCATTTAAGTACTACATGAGCCGGTAAGAGATTTTCCCTAAGGTACTCTAGGAGAATTAACATTTCTGTCACAGCTTTTAACCATTCTGACATAATTCCCAGCAAGTTCTCTTAGATATGTTTTTAAAAAATTATTTATGTGATGTACAAATACTCCCCCAGCATTTCATAAGGTCTAAGGGCAGGCACAACATACACTGTCCTGCAGGTTACAGTAAACCATAGTATGCCCAAATATTCCCAGGATACTTTCTTAAAAAAAGAATCCTTCTTTTTTAAAATACAGAGGACTTAAAAAATATGGATTCAGAAAAATAATGATTCTGCTCTCTAGTTAAGACAAAGATCAAAATCTACCCAAATATTGCTTTTTGTAAAATGACATTCTGATTTTTCCCAAAGACAACCATCAGCAGAATCCAACAGAAACCATTTTCATAACTTTTATTAAACATTAATGTTTTATTTGACTGATGCAAAGCTCCATGACTGAAGAGATAAGCGATGTGTGCATTATTTGCTTGGAACTTTGCATAACATGCTCCACACTTGCCCAAGTGTAAAACTGGAACTGCTCCAAGTGTGCATGAAATATAATATATCTGATGATACAGAGTTACATAGTAGTTGAGTTTACAAAAAAGACATATATACATGAAGTAGAACTTTTTGCTCAACTAACAATAACAGGCATGGGATCTATTATCCTGAAACTTGTTATTTAAAAGCTCTGAACTATGGAAAGGCCACGCCCAATAGACCCATTTCATAATCAAATAATCCAGATTTTTTAAAACTGATTTCCTTTTTCTCTGTAATAATAAACCACTACTATGTACTTGATCTAAACTAATATTTAAATAATCCTTATTGGAAGTAAAACCAGCCTATTGGGTTTTTTCTAGTAGACCTAAGGCATGAAGATTCAAATTATGAAACAATCCATTATCTGGAAAATCCCAGGTCCCGAACATTCTGGATAATAGGTTCCATACCTGTATTTGCTTTCTAGTTGATCCAGTGGTGAAAACAAACAGTCTTATCTAGCCAAAAGAGGAAATAACTCCAAAACAGCCATCAGATCACTCCTTGGTTTAATCATGCATTAATAATGCAAGTTGCCTTGTGTTTTCTCACCTGCAAAAATATCAATTAAACATTGCAAATAATGTGGTACATATTCCACAGCCCTACTGTTTCTCTGTAAAGAAAAAACCCCTTCATGCAAAGTACTTGCAGTGATAAAAATATCTGATCAATATGAAAATTACTATTCCTTTTACAAAAATATATATAAATATATATATATTTTTTTTAATTAAATAATTTCATTCATTATTTAATAACTTAATAATAATAATAATAATAATTTAATTTCATTGTTTAGAGGTATGCAAAATCCTACATACATAGTAGGAAATGCAATAAAGTAGCCATGATCAAGGCCAGATTCATTGAATGGGCACCACTGGGCCCCGCATTCTGATCAGGCGGCCACATGGTCCTAGTGCCGCCCACACTCACCCTCTGGTCGCAAGTGTATGTGCACCTGTGCATAAGCTCCAGCGAAGAGTACCGTTGAACAAGGATGCACAGGTCCCCATAATGTAGCCCCTAATTTTTTCTGCTCTAGGCCCGGGCCTTTGTGGCCTCAGAAACAAAGCCAGGCCTCGCCATTATAAACATATGCAGAAAGTAGAATGTTTGGTTGAAACCCGAGTCCATTTTGAAATGCTGACCACATTGTATTTTGTCTTCATTGTCTCAGTAACATAAATTGTATTATGTATCAATGTTTCCATTTTAATAATTTCCACAATTCATATTTTTTGCACTAAAAGTTTTTAAAAAACTTTTTTATATTTTAACTGAAAAAGGTGACAATTTGAATGTTAACCTTGTGAGGTAATTTAGAAGTCAATGGGATTGTTGAATTTGAGTTTTTCAAAAACTGTGGAGCTTGTAGACTCTAAAATGAAGATTGAATTGCAAATTGGAATATTTACCTTTTTTTCACGCTGTTGACAGATTAAGCTTATTGGGCAGTATATAGGGCCCTCTGACAGGTTTCCCTTATCGAAATCTTGCCGAAAGTCACAGGTTTAAAAATTCCTTCAGATTGAGGACCACATTGGTTCGTTGATGTGGTCTTTTATCATATTGTCTGTATTCTCCTCATTGTGATATGATCTTTGAGCTGTAGGTGAGCACCTCTGGGGAAAGATCTCTGAATGTATGGGCAGCTGTAGGCCTCTAAGTGCCCCTATGTTTAGAAGTCTTGAATACATATGTAATACATTATGTAAAATGAAAATAAGCATATCATACGCTGCTTTCTACCCTATAATTTTTGGTAAGAATCCTCAATTTATTTAGCCATCAAATGTGCCTTCTAACAGCTGGAATAAAGCTCCCAGCTGTGAATCTATCACAGCAGAAGCATTTGATCTGTGTGACAATCTTGATACATTACAGCCACACAGCACATTGCTTTCTTGACAAGTGGGATGTTAATGGGAAACAAAATTGTAGTGCGGCTGGCTTCATTTGTATCTGCGTAATAGTGTTGTTGACACTAAAAGTGAGGTTAATGCAAAATTAATAAGTGTCTAGGGCTTGCATTCTTTCTCTGATTTGCACTTTATTATCATTATAGCCTGACTTACCTATTAGCTGTTCGGCTCAGCTTTTAATTGGGTATTAGTGGCAATAACAATAATAATAAACTATAGTTGGCAACATTTATAAAAAATATATATTTGAAACACTTATGTGTTTGCATTTCATTACCTCATATTATACCTCATAGAAGCAACCCAGCAGAATTCATTAAGAGTAAATATATAATTTGGTTTATAGTCAATTGATTTTGCTTTAAATAGATACTGAAGAATGATGACTAAGCTTTTATGTATGAATTGAAGATGTCTTCATTCAAATTAAGACCATGTTCAATTGTTTTCCTAGATAGCAACAGCTACATCAATATCTTGTGGTGCCAATGCATAAATAACAGTGCCTATCTCTTAGCAATACTATTGCTATATAGTAATTGTTTGTTTTTTGGTGGGCACTTGTTGCGGTTCAGGACAGTCTGATAGAGCCAACTGCTTAAAGGAGAACTAAACCCTAAAAATTAATATGGCTAAACCGCCATATTTTATATGCTGTACTTATTGCATCAGCCTAAAGTTTCCACTTCTCAATAGTAGCAATGATCCAGAACTTCAAACTTATCACGAGGTATCACCATGCACATCACAAACCTCTTGAAAACAGTAAAAATTCAAAAAGCTTTATTTCATATACCGTAGATAGCCATGATTACGTGTGTTTGCACACAAAATGCATCAGATGTGTTATCCTATGCTAAATAAAGCTTTTTGAGTTTTAACTGTCTCCAAGTGCACGCATAAAACTGGAGTTCTGATTTCCCCATTGAAAGCTCTTTAAATATTTGAATTTCGTGCCAGCCGGTGACATCACGATCAGGAACTCCTTCTCCCCTTGTGAATGTGATTGTGTAATTAAACCAGCAGCAGATTCAGGGCTAAAGCACCCAAACCATTACCTCCATTTGGTGAGCAACTAAATGTGGAATAATTAATGCCCTAAAAAGCTAATTAGAGAGCTTCAATAAACGCATATTATGAATGTGATAGAATCAAGCGTAATAGCACTTAAAGGATAAAGTAATAGTTATATTCTCTTGAGCTTGACTTCTCTCACTTTTTGAAAATGCTAATTAAAAAATAAAATGAGATTGAGTTTTTCCACTGCAAATTTCTTAAATCATGGAAAAAAATGTATTTGTTAGGCTGCCCTTTAGTGTCTATCACAGGGCTTGCAAACTGTGAAAATGGCCAAAGTAATGGAGATAAGTAGCATCTATAATGTCAACTGCCCTCAGTTGGGGGAAATGCTTATTTGCTGTCTTGGACTTTCTTTGAACAGCAGCCCTTCAACTGATTTGACAATGTTTTTGAATTTCTATAAATTTCTATGAGTCCAAGAAGGGTTTGTAATAATGAAAAGTTAAAACGCGTGGTTTAACAGGGTTCTCCTATCTCTCTTGGCATAACACAATGTATGGATTTAATTAAAGCACAATTCAACAACGTTGGTAAAACAGCTGTTGCTTCCAACATGAAACCTCAATCAAAAAGACACAAAACATACTCACATGCATAACCTTTCATGTATTTACCCATAACCATTGTGAACCAAAGCCAGAACTGGTGGAATACTGGCTTTGGTTCACAGTGGTTATGTGCCCATTGTGCCCCTTAAAATATGCTTATCACCAATTATAATATATTGCATGTGCTTCAGTCTGTCTATAGAAAGTCTTAAAATTCTCTAGAAGTCAATAATATATATATATATTATTGGTCAGAAAAAGACAGGGTTGAACTTAGAACTAAATACAAAGAAGTGCACCCAGGAACTAATGAATAGACCTTTATGTTGGCCAATGATTTCCCCATTGAAAGCTCTATAAATATTTGAACTTCGTGCCGGCCAGTGACGTCACATTTGGGAACTTCCTGATAAAGTCAGAAATAGTCAACACCTCGAAACCCAGAAGAAGCACATTCAGCAACACAATATAGAAGAAGACGGACGTGGTGGGTGTCCCCATTGCACCCCCACTAGACCACCAGGGTGAGTTGTTACAATATCTTAAACAGAATTTTCCCATGTATCTTATAGTTTATATCCACATCAGAGAAGATAAAGCTTCCTGAATGTCTCTGTACTTCAGCAAGGATAATGAATGATGCATTATTTTTATTTATACTAATTAATTAACCCTACTACCGCTTCTTTTTTTATCTATATTTGTAGAATAACATTGAGAACCATGTTTTTTACATGAAAGCTGTTAGCAGTTAGGAAGAGCTATAGTTACAGATCTTGCATGAAACAAACTGTAGTTTCTGTAAATATTTGTATTTGCATGACTTAAGTATGAAATGTAACATTATTTATAGGGAATATTTTATGCCTGACATGAAATAGCTGAAACATCAGAGCCCTCATTTTATCAGTTAGGAGAGCTCACCAATATATATTTTCAAAAAAGAGAAATAATAGAGCCCCTGTAGAGGAACCTGCATACCTAAAATACAATCAGCATTGACCAACTTTGTTAATACCTGTACCATACTTTTGTAGATCAATTCCTATTATGATTCTGACATATGATTTTTTTTCTGTCAGATTTCATATGGGGAAGAAGATTAATAATGTTGCATTGAGAATAACAGTTTTTCTTGTCTAATGTTGTGCCCTTTTGAGTACTTTTCAAATATGATAAATTTGGGACAATTTGAGAATTGTGAATGACACTACCACTGCTTCACTTACTCATATAAAACTAAAAGACTTTAAAGGAGAGTTAACCCCCCCCAATAAGAAAAACCCAATCTACTACCCTAGATAGTCCCACCTCCCTAGTTCCTCCTCACATAGTTAAGTATTCCAAAACGTGACCAAAGAACAGGAAGATGGTGCCTATGGCACTTCACTGCACTACTCTGCATAAATAAGTGAGAATGCAATTCAGAGAAACTTTTGGAATACTTTACTATGTGGGGAGGAAGCAGGGAATGAGCTATCTAGGGTAGGAGATGGGGCTTTTCTTATTGGGGGGTTATTTCCCCTCTAAGGGGCATATATATATATATATATATATATTATGCTGTGTAAAATGATATTCAACTAAAAATGGTTTAAACATCTGTGTAAAATATAGCACACTGGTGTTCATTTATACACTTCATGCAGGGTGGTTCGCACAGTGAATATATTTTCCCAGCACATGGTTATATTTTTAAAGCTGTAAAAGAGTGGTGTACAGTATTTAATGTGCAAACAGAATTCCAAAATTTCTACAAAACAGTTTTTGCAAGTTGCGCATTTAATCACTATCAATGATATTTTCGTATACAATGACCTCACACAGTTCCTGCACTCACTCAAATATATTTGTGAGCCATTTGTGAAAATATTTTAACAATGCAAATTTTCAAAAAAACGAGCACAGCGGTGCAAATATTTTAGCTCTCAGGAAAAAAAAAACATGGGCAATACAACCATTTGTAAATGATCCCCACCATGTGCCAGGTTTGCCACCGTTATTTTACACTGCTTCTGGCAGAAGTCACTATCAAAGAAAGCATAAAATTTTTATTTTTTACACTGTTTTTCATGCTGTTTTTTACATGGCGAAGCTTGTTGATGGTGGTGGATTATCCCGCTGTTTTTTACATGGCACAATAAACATGCCCCTAATTGTGTATCAAAGCATTTTCATTGATGAAATGACATGTGGAATTTTAACACAGTGGAATTGTTTGTGTGTTGTTAAGTGTACATTTTATTTATTTGTTGTGCAAACTATTTATCTGCGTGTTGAATGTAAAGGCTTGTGGTATCCTCCATTTATATGGACACAGAATTCCTTTGTATTATTATTATTATTATTATTAATAACATGTATTTCTATAGCGCCAACTTATTTTGTAGCGCTGGTAATTGGATATATTATTGCAGATACATAAAAATTATTTAAAGTATACTGGGTTGTTGATATCTTATAATATCATTTCAGTATTTCAGCAACCAGGGATGTGATAAGTGGCTTCCATTAAAGCTAGCTATGTATTCATAATCCTTTTGTTATGAAATAGAGAAAAAGAACTGTAATAGCCTTTAAGATTTCAGCTAATATTGCACTTGCCTCTAAAATGGATGCAGGAAGGGTCTATGGGAACAAGATTAAACCCAAGAAACCTTAACATTTGGTTGTTATTTGAACCTTCCAAAGTGTATTGCTTAGCAATGCTAGCAGCTTTGATTCCCTATGGCTATAAGGCTATAACCTGGATTTAGAGATATTTATTCTGCAGATGTAGCACTTTAGGGCTCTATAATAAAGCTGATGTTATTTTCTTCCTCTACTGGTTCTTTTTTTTTACTTTGTTTTGCTTTTTGAGATTTTAACATTTATTTTAGAAATGAAGCTATAGAGAGTCTTGCAAATTTAGTTCCATATATTTTTAGGAAAGAGAAGTGTCATTACTACTGATGGGCGAATCTTTCCCTTTTTGCTTTGTCGAAAATTTTGTTAAACGGCAAATGCATTGAAGTCAATGGGCATCAAAATGATTTTGACGCACTGCAATTTTAACTCAGGCAACAATTTTAATATGCTTGAATATTTTGTAAAGGGCGAAGTGCCCATTACTAGTGAAAATTTGCCAGAAATCCAATCCGCAGGGACATCTTCAATTAACTAAAAGGTGTAGAGGACAATTCCCTAGTGAAAGAGTACATTGCACCCTTTTGCCAGGTAAATTTTCAGGGGGGCTCAGTCCGATGCTGATCATATCCTGTATGATTTTATCATATTTTAAAGTGGGATTGTCTTTCAACGTTGTCTAGGGCATTAGAGGATCCCTTTTGACTTTCTTTTGCTTCATTGGACATTTTTAATAATACTTGGCCATTTCAAGCATTTTCACCAACATCACTAATAAAGACATATATATGGCCTGTATCTACCCGCCCTATTAAAATTGACTTAAGTGTAAGCATATCAGCAAAGGGTCACTAGGCAGAAATTAACGTTAATGAAAGTTTGCTATGAAATGCTTGCGCTGGCGAATTTTCACTAGCGAAACTTTGCCAGCTTTCGGGTTACCGAGACACAACTTCCCATTTTAGTGATCTAAATTTAGCGAATTTACACCTGCCAAAGCTACGCAAAAGTGTGGCAAAACTGTGAAGCCTTTGCAGACAAAAAATTACCCTTTAGTGAATTTGCCCCATTGTATTTTGTCTCTAAATAAATTTTGATTTTTTAATTTCTCCAAAACCCTGAGAAATGTATTGAGGGACAGATTTACCAAGGTTCAAATGGTAAATTAAAATTTTTGAACAGTTTTTTGTACAAAACCACCAAATCTAATTTGAATATGAGATTTATAACACATTGACCCTGGAAACAGCTATAATTCTATACTTTGCCACCTAAAACCTGCCGAGTTCATGTAGAATTCAATCCCTTCCCCAAGAACTCTTATGTCCCCAGGTAGTGCTACCCCAAGGTAACTTTCCCCTTGGAGTAAGTAGCTGTTCTCACATGGCAGGTACATGAGCAAGACCTGTCCTCACCCTGGTGAATCACACAGTGGCCAAAGTATACACAGACAGGAGATAGAAACCGGCTCTCCCTAAAGCTCAAATGCTCTCTCAACACAGAGCACAACACAGCCCTTTCTAAGCTCTTCCTGGTTAGTCTTTTCAAGCAGCACTGTCACACTTCACAGATCTGGTTCTCTCTGCTGGCTACTGCCACAGGGGTTCCTGTAACCCTGTAAATTTGGCTCCAAGGTCAGGCACTCCCCCTCTCCCAGGGATGCACTGGGGCACCCAGCCAATTGGATGGCTCTCCAGCCTGTAACTGGGCTGGATGATGTCACAGACAGAAAAACAGGGGAAGGACTTCACTGATACCCTAAAAATGTATTATATACATTGCAAACATTCACAAAAACAATTTTGTTGGAAACTTTGCGAGGAAGCCTTTGAAGTCTTTAATCAGTCAAAAATGGTGCAAACATGGTCACTAACGGTCACAAGCATCTTTGCAAACATTTTTTTGTGCTAGTGAAACATATTACATTCCTCTTTTAGAGTTCTTCTGCAAAAATTAGCAAGGAATTGTGCATTCGGTAAAGAAGCTCACATGTACTTGTACTCAGTGATCTTCCCCCAAAAGGTCAGTTCTGCCTGACTTGTAGACAAATGTGCAAGAAGCAAGTGAGTCTTATGCTTGACCCTTGCCTTGAGTAGTTTGTAATTTTAGTAATACAGGGTCTGTGATTGAGTTCTTCTTAGACCGCTCTTACAAATATTGCTTAGGGGCAGATTTAATTATGGTCGAATTATGAATTTAAAAATAGTGTAGGTCCGTTTTCGATCAAATTGAAATTCAAACGATTTTGCGTAAAATCCTTTGATTTTTCAGTACTGGTTTTAGGAAGCCCCGCATAGGTTAAAATGACAATTTGGCAGCTTTAAGGTTTCAAGTGTCGAATTGGAAGGATTTTAAAGAGACAGTACTTTGAAAATTGTGAAATAGTGGAAGTAGCCCAAAATTACTTCGAAATTCAAATTTAAAAAATTTGAATTTAATTTGAATATTCACTTTGACCCTTAGTAATTCTGCCCCTTAGTCTTTCAAAAACCCAAAAATCAATTGTAAAGCAAAACCTTTTTTAGTTCAATAGAAGTTTTGGTGTTGAGGAGGATGAGAAAAGACGTGCTTTTAAGGTTTTCAAGTTAGCTGGGACAGCCGAATCATTTATAAGGTACAAGGAAGCCAAAAAAAATATTTAAACAAGCAAAACGCTCATTTTCTGAATGCATACTTTTCTTCTGTCTACACAAATGAGGAGCCAGCTAATGAAGGTTTCGTTATTAATAGTCTAATAATACATCTACTGATGCATGGTTCACACATGATGAAATTCAAAAGAGACTAGAACATGTTAAGATAAACAAAGGTCCAGGGCCAGATGTGATTCATCCCAGAGTACTTAACGAGCTTAGCTCTGTGATTGGCAAACCTCTCCTTTTAATTTTTCAGGATTGATTGAGGTCTGGTATGGTGCTGAGAGACTGGCGAATTGCTAATGTGGTGCCGCTATTCAAAAAGGGATCCCATTCTGTGCCTCAAAACTATAGGCCAGTTAGTCCGACCTCAGTGGTAGGAAAGTTTTTCGAAGGATTAATAAAGAATAGGATACTGGACTTCACAGCAAATAACAATATTATAAGTTTGTGCCAGCATGGTTTTATGCGTAATAGATCTTGCCAGGCTAACTTATTTTCTTTTCATCAGAAGGTAAGCCGGGACCTCGATTCTAGGATTGCTGTGGATGTGATTTACTTAGACTTCGCTAAAGCATTTGATACAGTGCCAAACAGAAGGTTACTGGTTAAATTAAGGAATTTTGGCCTGGAACATAGTATTTGTAACTGGATAGAGAACTGGCTAAAAGATAGACTACAAAGAGTGGTGGTAAATGGAACATTTTCTAATTGGACCACTTTTGTTAGTGGGGTACCCCAGGGCTCTGTACTGGGTCCCTTGCTTTTTAACTTGTTTATTAATTATCTGGATGTGGGCATTGAAAGTACGGTTTCTATTTTTGCAGATTATACTAAATTGTGCAGAACTATAGGTTCCATGCAGGATGCTTCCACTTTGCAGAGTGATTTGTCTAAGCTGGGAAACTGGGCAGCAAACTGGAAAATGAGGTTCACTGTTGATAAATGCAAGGTTATGTATTTTGTAAAAATAATATAAATAATATAAATGCAAGTTATACACTAGTTTCCTTAAGTGAGAAGGATCTTGGGGTTTTTATAGATAACAAGTTGTCTAATTGTGAGCAGTGTGTAGCTACTAAAGCAAATAGGGTTCTGTCCTGCATAAAAAAGGGCATAAACTCAAGGGAGGAAAACATAATAATACCTCTTTATAAATCCCTAGTAAAACCTCATCTGGAGTTTGCAGTGTAGTTTTGGACTCCAGTCCTTAGGGGGGATGTAAATGAGCTGGAGAGAGTGCAGAGATGTGCAACTAAACTGGTTAGCGAGATGGAAGACTTAAATCATGATGGTAGACTGTCCAGGTTGGGATTGTTTTCTCTGGAAAAAAGGCGCTTGCGAGGGGACATGATTACACTTAAAAAAAGAGGATCACCGCACCAGAGGCCACCCCTTCAGACTAGAAGAAAAGGACTTTCATTTAAAAGCAGCATAGGGGGTTCTTCACAGTGAGGACAGTGAGGTTGTGGAATGCACTGCCGGGTGATGTTGTAATGCTGATTCTGTAAATGCTTTTAAAAGGGGCTTGGATGATTTTTTGGACAGACATAATATCAAAGACTATTTAATACTAAACTCTACAGTTAGTATAGTTATGGGCATATATGGTTTGTGTGAAAGAGTGGGGGGTGTGTATGCTGGGTTTTAATTTGGAGAGGTTGAACTTGATGGACTTTGTCTTTTTTTCAACCCAATTTTACTATGTAACTATGTAACTACTGCTTATGCATTATAGAAAATTATTGGAAGCCTTAATTTGTGTTTTTATTGACATCTTGAATAAACCATTTGTAAAGCCTATTTAGTATGTTTCTAAAACATATGCATGTATGTAGGTTCCTGGTTTGTTTCTTGTCTATCTTGGGAAGGCAGCTACTAGGCCATCACATCTCTGCAAACAATAAATGGTCCCCAAACTATTGCATTTCCTTTTATGTTTTTAGCTCTAATACATGTAGCCAGATAGCAAATTGCCAAACATTCAGCATGAAGTAAAATAGCATGAATACTATAAAAAATATGT
Organism: Xenopus borealis; assembly: GCA_024363595.1. Classification (NCBI taxonomy): domain Eukaryota; kingdom Metazoa; phylum Chordata; class Amphibia; order Anura; family Pipidae; genus Xenopus; species Xenopus borealis. Next base: position 12,450,291 of record CM044434.1, on the reverse strand, counting down.
AAACATTCCCTCTGATTCTGGCTTAAGGCTGGCCCAAGTATAACATAATAACATAATTATTTACTGTTATTGTAAGAAAACAGATAATGTCCTGCCCTGCAATCTCATTTTGTTGTCTAAGAAACAGTGCCTTGCCTAGGGTCAGGATAAGCTTACACAGAGTGTCTTACCAGGATTTCTCAATGCCACAGTCAAATGATAGACAAAATACAGCAGAGAGCTGAAAGGGAGCATTAAATGCTTGTTTTGTTTTGCAGCATGCCGCCCAGGATTCTACAAGGCGTTTGCTGGAAATATCAAATGTTCTAAATGTCCTCCACACAGTTTCACCTATGTTGAAGCAACAACCGTGTGCCAGTGTGAAAAAGGTTTCTACAGAACTGAGAAAGACCCCTCATCTATGGCATGTACAAGTAAGTGTACATTAGAATCCCTATTTTATGCCCCATGATGCAAAGCCACCAAATTAAAAAAAAAAACCTCTTTCTCATATAACAATTTTTTCCATGGGTAGCTAATTTGTAGTTGGTTGCTACAACTGTTATGATGCTATGAAGCAAGTCTAGTAACCCATGACAACTAACAGTTTGCTTTCATACAATGAGGGCTTCTTGTATTTGGTATACAGAGCTAATTTAAATTTAAATTCCATTATGTTCTCTTATTTGATTTTAATTCTACTTCCCTCCAAACTGGAATTTTAAATGCTAAGGATTTGTTAAGGTCAGTAATAATTATCTTTTAAAAGTTCTCCTATTTGTATCTGTTTGCTAGGACCTCTATATCTGGCAACACAATAATTCAAGTAATAAATTAAGTCAAGTGCAACTTTTACTCCAAGAGATCAGGAAAAACTAGTTAGTACCAATAGAAACAAATTAGCAGTTACAATTTACTGCTTTAATGTAAGGAAAATAATGAAAGCAAACATCTTATTGATTAATAATTTATACTGATCCATGATCAATGTTGCACGTATTTCTACATACCCAAAGAACACATCGGTCCACATTCAATTCAGTGAGAGTAAGGTTTGTCATGTGAAAACTCATGGATGAAATGCAATTCAATTCAGAAAATGTATCTCA
>CM044434.1:12416764-12447743 GCA_024363595.1 Xenopus borealis | reverse complement strand
ATTTATTTATTTTAATGGGAACTTACTATTTAAAGTAGTCTGAATACCCAAGGAGTTCAGTCACCTGTTAACTCAATGCCCAGCTAGTTGTAACCTACTGTAGCTGTTGATGGACCTCCTGGAACACAAGGCCCCAGCAATAAGTTCTGTGCTCTTAGGGAAGGAGGTCTTCATTGAAATTGGGGGATGGGCCCTAGGAATAAGGTGTAGATAATGGACCAAATTCATAGAGCTTGTATTAGAACAGTCAAAGAGTGTTACAGTAGGTAGAGACGGTATCTAAAAAGAAAATTATGTGTTCAACTATAGAGATTTAGGGGTATATTTATCAAAGAGTGAAGTTAAGAGTGAAGTTCCACCACTAGAGGGAAATTCCGCCGCTCTCCATTCAATTTTATGGGATTTTTAAAGGCATATTTATCAAAGGGTTCAAAATCCCATAGAAATGAATGGAGAGCGGCAAAATTTCCCTCTAGTGGCAGAACTTCACTCTTTGATAAGAGAAGGCAAAACCTGCAGTGTCTGATTCAAACTCATGGAGAACTTGGTGTACCTGATTTAAAATGTACTACAAAGTACTGTATGTGTTGCTTCCTAGTCAATAAATTATTTGGTTCAAGAACCTCTAGCATCCATTATTATGTTGAGCACTGTGTGTGGAGTTATCTCAAAGAGAGAGTTACAAATGTAATGTGTTCTGCCTAGAAACAGATGGATTTAGGCTATTACAGAAAGGATTATAAAATCTATTCTAGTTTTACATTCTTGGAAGGCTTGGATTCCACTCACATTTCAAAATAAAACATATATTATTAAGATCAGAAACAGACCCAATACTACAGAAGCTTATGCTAATCTTTCCTTACATTACAAAAAGCTTTAGAGAACAATGTCTGTAGTGGGGGATACTGGTGCCAGGCTATTCTATGTGCAACTTCATCTGGGCATAATTTATAAATGATAACAAAGCAATCAGGTCATATTCATAAACAGCCCAGTGACATATTTTATTGTTAAATCTGAGGATTAGAATTAATTGTCCCTCTTTGTTCCAAGTTCTAAATCTTACTTAATGATTCACTGAATGTCATTACAGCTTAATATTCGCATGAAATTACAGTTTAGCCAAGATAATTTAATGGCAATTAAAAAGCTATTTAATCGTCATGCAAATTGGGATAAGGGCCCTTTAGTAAAGAGTTTTTTCAGTCTGAGTATTTTTTGGTTCCTTCAAGCATTCATATAATAACTTAAATAATATGTGTTGGACATAGATTTCACATGAACTGATAAATGATACAAAAAGAAAAGGAATCGCATACTGAGTTGTCAATCAGTGTTCTGTTTATGCATTTGATGTATTTGCATGATGAAAGAACACAGAATTCCAAGCAAGTTTCCAATGTACAGTACAAACTTTAATTAAACCTTTTCAGTGGTTGTAAAGTTATTTGTAAATGTAATTGCAGATGGAAGTAGTGATTGCCTATCCTTTTCTGTTCTCTAGTTCTTAAACAAATTTAGCAGAAGTTGTCCGCTTGGTATGTTAATCAGCCAAATAGATACTACTTTCAATTACAATTATATTTACAAATAATGTTAAAAGTATTGACCATTTTTTACTAATGGAAATGGAAATGCATATAAATTGCTTGGAATTACATTTTGCTATGCACTAATTAGGACAATTGGGTTTGCTGCAGCTATGCCTCCAGCTAATTTCATTGAAAAGTTACATAGCACCATAATATCAAACTATGTTCCCTGGGCACTATGCAACATTCTTTGTTCTAATGACAATACAGGTATGGGATCTGTTATCCACAACCCTGTTATCCAGAAATCTCCAAATTACAGAAATGCTGTCTACCATAGGCTCCACTTTATCCAAATAATCCAAATTTGTAAAGATTATTTAATTATTCTCTGTAATAATGAAGCAGTACCTAGTATTTGATCCAAACTAAGATAATTAATCCTTATTAGAAGCAAAACTAGATTTTTGGGTTTATTATTAATGTTTACATGATTTTCTAGTAGATTTAAGGTATAAAGGGCCAAATTACAGAAAGATCTGTTATCTGGAAAACCCCACACACTAAGCATTCTGGATAACAGGTCCCAAACCTGTATATATGTATACATTGCTGTATAAAGGTGTTGGTGCTATATGAATAATAATAATAGTAATAATAATAATGAAGATTGATTAGTATCTGTAAGGCAGACAGAATGCAAGGTGCAAAAAAGGGCAAAAACTGCTTTTCAAACCTTAGTGCTCTTGCACTTGCTTAGCTGAAACTGTGAGCCAATAATGTTGGCTTCTATAAGGTTGGAATTGCAAGCTAGGATTGTGGCAATTTCATAAAAGCTAAGGAAAATAACAAACGCACACCAAAACAAAAACCACAAAAACAAAATGTGGGGAATAACTATGTATTTACTAATTTGTTAATACCGACATTTGATTGGGGGAGGGGGAATAAATATTTAAATTCTAGCAGTCAAAAGTTAGTCCAGCTTGATAAAGAACATATCAACAAATTTGGGAGCAACAAAAGACAAGGACCTCTGTTAGGCAATAATGAGTGTTTATATTGACTTGTCAGGTTTCAACTTAATCAGATAGAAACCCTGATGGAGTATTGAATCTGTTAAAACACAAGTGCCTTTTGATATGTTTTCGAAACTAGGCCTTGGATGTAGCACAGTGTTTGACAGTTGAGGGCAGTGGGCTCTACTACTGGATGGTGATTGATATACACTGTAATGTCTTGTAAAAAGGCATTATACAGTTGAGAAGGTTGCTCTATGTTAAGGTCTAGGAGAACCCCCAGAAGGCAGACCTGGGGACCAAGTTAAAGGAACAGTTCAGGGTAAAATTAAAAAATGGGTAAATAGATAGGCTGTGCAAAATAAAAAATGTTTCCAATATAGTTAGTCAGGGAAAAATGCAAACTATAAAGGCTGGAGTGACTGGATGTCTAATATAATAGCCAGAATCCAACATCCTGCTTTTCAGCTCTCTAACTCTGAGTTAGTCAGCGACTTGACGGGGGGCCACATGGGACATAATTGTTCAGTGAGTTTGCAATTGATCCTCAGCATTCAGCTCAGATTCAAAAGCAACAGTTATGATCCATGTGGCCCTCCATCTAGTCACTGATTGGATACTGTCTAGTAACCAGGGTAACCAGTCAGTGTAAACCAAGAGAGCTGAAAAGCAAGAAGTAGTGTTCTGTTCTGTTAGGTCTCACTTACAGTCACTCCAGCCTTTATACATTACATTTTTGCCTAACTAACTATATTGAAAATATTTTTTATTTTGCACAGCCTATCTATTTACCCAGTTTTTACTTTTATACTGAACAGTTCCTTTAAGTGTTAGCATGGCCATAAGGAATGGAATAGTGGGACTGGATTGGAGTTGTATCTAGTGCAGATCACAGAATTTACAGTGTAGAGTGTCTGGGTTATGCAGTAATATAGTTATAATCCCTAAGGCAAAGTTGTGGCAGTATGTGCTGGTAGGTGTGTAATACTCCTGTAGTAGATCCCAGTTTTTATTTGCTCAATGCCAGAATTAAAGTGGAGGAATCTATAGCAAGACTATGGGCCCCATCTGAGGATGAAAATAATGCTGAGGCTAAATGTTAAACCACTGGTGCAATACAGGGTGTACATCTGTAATGTATATACTGTAAGAATCTGTAGCAAATATAATCTCTAATTTTTTAAGGGCAATCGCTTTTTTGCCCTCCCCAAAATTGGCTCTGATTATCTATTTCTGATGCTTATACCATAGTGTTCTCTAGTTAATAGAAACAGTGATGTAAAGAAAGTTTGAGGGCCTCATATTTCTAGCATCCCCAGGAGCGGAAATACCACTGAGCATCTATTTACCTTTGCCAAAATGTTTTTTTATAAATTTCCCTGCATTTCCCATAGTTCTGTGATTTCCCTAGAATAGGTTACATTTAGAAAGGCTTCAAAGCTTTTGTGGCCACTTAGCTGTGTGTGGTTGTACATTCTAAGGTTTAAGAGGTTGCTAATGGATTGAGCATCAATAATGGGAATTTTTAAGTTGTCTGAGACACAGTTACCATTTCCAAAGTATATAAGCGGTATGTTCAACCAGAATAAACACTCCGCTTTTTGCCATAAGGACGGGTGTTAAGTTCTCTGACTATCTGTGACCTTGCAGCTATCTGCAGCCTTTCAGTGTGAGCCAAGAATAATCAGCATAGAATAAAAACACATGATGGACTGAAAAATCCCAAGGGGCACAACTGTCTGCATCATCAATGCACTTACAGTGGGGCTGAAACATAGTACGTTAGAGTGATGGTTACAAAAAACAGATCTAGAAAGATTGAGGAAATAGTCAAAAGTGTTAGTAGTATGCTACAGAACACTATCTTAAGTGGTGCTGCTTATAAGTATATTTAAATCAGAAAGGAACATAAGACATTAAAGAGCATGAATACAAGTTATAAAAGATAGCTCAAAGTACAAGTTGATCCAGGGACTGGTCCGATTGCCATCTTGGAGTCAGGAAGGAATTTTCTCCCCTCTGAGGCAAACTGGATAGGCTTCGAATTGTTTTTTTTTTCCTTCCTCTGGATCAACTAGAAATTAGACTGGTTATACAGTATTTAGACTTAAAGTTTGAACTTGATGGATGTGTGTCTTTTTTCAACTGAACTATCTTATTATGTTAATATGTATGGTGGGATTTGTACTACTATGAATTTTAAGCATTTGCAACACTCCCATAGATGCCATTTTTCTCTCTGGACACTGACCCAAAAGACCCAATATAATTGCTAATAACCTGAGACACATTACTAGTCATCTACAGGGTTTGTCCATTTGTCCAAGGATGTAAGAATTTAATTTCTGCCATGGAATACTTTGTATTTGTAACATGAATCTATGTGATCTTTTGTCTGGTCTCCTTGGGATCTTCTCCTTGGGAATTTCTAGATTAATTATTACTACTGTAACTGGTTTCAAAGATCTTAGTTCAGGATGGAACTCCATTTATATCACAAAATTATTTATCTGATAACATGGACAAGAAATTAGTTTCAGTCATTGTTAGTATTTTCTATGAACTGTCTAGTCCCAGAGATGGAATCACAGTGGTTCTCCTTCCTGGGAATTTGTACTGTAACCATAACCTGTAACTCATAGGTACCAGAGAATTTTTGGATTTCACTTGTTTATAAACAGAATGTTGGTGACACTGTCACTGTGATTCTTATCCTAGTATCAATAATGTATGGAGTTAGAACTGCTCCGTCAGGTCCCGAGCATTCTGGATAACAGGTCCCATACAACACATTTTAATTTTGGACTCACCTATAAAAGACTTGTTTGAAGAGATTTATGCAGAATATAGTTTGTTTTCAACTGTCCTTAAAAGATACAAAGTAATGAGAAAGTTTCTGTTGGCTCATGTCCATACTAGAAATCAATGTCACTGTTATATTATTTATAGGAGTTCTTCAGTAACTGATGAAACCAGAGGCCATATTTGTGATCTTAAAACGAATACACTAAGATAAGACTGAAGTTGATTTGGCACACATTTAATTGAGGTTTTATTTAGCAAGTTGTGAGGCAACAAAACAGATATCTGCAAATATAGTTGTGTATTTCTCATTTCCAGGTGATGAAAATATTCTGACACCTCTCTTAGACAAAATAAGGTGTTAGTTGCTAGGAAATACAGCAATAATACATTCAGCATGAACATTTTTATCAAGGTTTAAAAAAAAAAAAAAAAAAAAAATAACTTAATATCAATGTCTGCACTGGCATATATACTTTGTTTTATTTGTGTATTATTGCTGTGAGTTGTGTGCTGGATCAGGGCAAAGCTGCTTTCATATTGCACCATGTGTTTTAGAACAGTTTATTTTGCTATTTTCCTATTGAAATTTGTTTTCCTCTTTTAAACAAAAAAGCAAAAGAGGGCAAAATGTCTCTCCTGTGTCCCATTTTCAAGGCATAATGAGGGTTGCATTTCAACAGCTAACTTGTTTGTGAGATTTGATGAGATTTGTTTTTAGTAATGTATAAAAGCGAAGAAACAACCTACACAAAAAGCTTCAAAAGTCTTAAAATAGTTTGAGTGATATTTGTCTTATCAACTCAACTGTGCATCCTCTCTCAAACCCAAACTGTGCAGTGGGGTCACCTAGGGAAGCTCAGCGGCTTTGATACGAGTTCAGCTATTGAAATTTTTTGTGAGAATGTCTATTTAATAGCCTAGATTCTATTAGAAGTCCATTTTAAACATTTTTAGATGATTATGTGATGTTCTATTTATTAATGGAATTATGGCAATATGACTGATAAAGCAATGTTTTATATATGTGTAACTTTTTAATGAACTAAGGTGGGGGGATCATGGACACTATTGGGGCTCAAAGGGGTGTTTGAACCAAATAAGTCCAATGCATTCAGCATGAATAGGCTGAAAAGGAAATTTAACTGCAAAATACACATTTGCTACTCTACTCTAATTCATACAGTACTCTGCTCTGTATAGGTATCTAGCAAGCCTCTGTATGAGTATACAGAGGCTTGCTAGATACCTATACAGAGCAGAGTATAAATTAGAGTAGAGTAGCAAATGTGTAGGCAAAGACAACAAAGTACTACAAAAAAACATAAATCAGATTTTTTAGATAAACAGGTTCTAAACTGGTCTATATGATATATTTCTGAATGGTATATACATTCTGGATATATACATTTTGTCCTTGAGCAAGTTGCAAGCTGACTGGCAACTCCATGCTAAACATAAGGAACCTGAAAATATAGAATCTACTGTACAGTGCGTTCATATCAAGCTGTATTTTCTATTTTCTGTGGCAAGTAAAGGTTCATTTAGAATGTAATAATATGTATCGTTAAACTTACAAACTAAACAGAAAGAAATCAGAACAAAAAAATGAAAAGCAAACAAATTCAAGAAAACACACTATAGAATAAAAAGAGATCTTGACGTTCATTCTAAGATACATATTTGAAATTAGATTGGCAGCAGTTATTTTTATGAGCAATGTATGAAAATCATTGATGAGGAATAATAATTATAGGGGCAGGCAAAATGTCAGCTGGGGACAACATCTGCATCAATAAAAAATAGGATCTCTCTAATTCACACTCATTAAAACAAAAGACAATAAAAAACTACAGGAAATTCATAGCTTCTAATTATTATATTTAAACGGAGATATACAGTTGCCTCAACTCCTGCTCACTGTGACTTCAAGTTATTATCATGATTTCCTTCTTTAAAATAGACATTTCGCTAATTTTGCTGTTTTGCGAATTTCTCTAGAAATTCGTGAAAAGTTCGGTGAAGCGCCGCCAATTCGCCCATCACTAGTTTTCATCCCTAGAGTTTATGCCCTTTTTTTTGCAAACCAGAACTTTGTTTGCTTTAGTAGCTACAGAATGACACTGCCCATAATTAGACAACTTGTTATCTATAAAAACCCCAAGATCCTTCTCATTTAAGGAAACTCCCAGCCATTTAGGGGCAGATTTACTAAGGGTCAAATTTTGAATAAAAAAATATTAAAAATTCAACCATTTTTTTAAGGGCATTATCAATCTAAAATGGTTCGAATAGGTCAATTTCGATCAAATAAATAGAATTGGACACTGGTCCAATTAGAAAATGTTCCATTTACCACCACTCTTTGTAGTCTATCTTTTAGCCAGTTCTCTACCCAGGTATAAATACTATGTTTCAGGCCAACATTCCTTAATTTAACCAGTAGCCTTCTGTGTGGCACTATATCAAATGCTTTAGCAAAGTCTAAGTAAATAACATCCACTGCCATCCCAGAATCGAGGTCCCTGCTTACCTTCTCATAAAAAGAAATAAAGTTAGTTTGGCAAGATCTATTAAGCATAAAACCATGCTGGCACAAACTCATAGTATTGTTATTTGCTATGAAGTCCAGTATCTTATCGTTTATTACTCCTTCGAAAAGCTTTCCTACCACTGATGTCAGACTAACTGGCCTATAGTTTTGAGGCTGAAAACGGAATCCCTTTTTGAATAGTGGCACCACATTAGCAATTCGCCAGTCTCTCTGCACCATGCCAGACCTCAATGAATCCTTAAAAATTAAGTAAAGAGGTTTGACAATCACAGAGCTTAGCTCTCTAAGTACACACCTTTTGGATTGGGAAGGAGGTCCATGCAGCGTTTAAATTTTCAAAGCTTTATTTCAGGTTACAATAAAAAAGCACTGGGATTCCACAAGACTCACATTTCCTGTCTATGACAAGATAGTCACCTGACGCATTTCATGCCTCATTCTGGCACTTCATTAGAGGTGATGTCACTGTTAGCCTTAGCATTATATATAGTCACATCAATTTAAGATCATTGTTAAATTTTAAAAGCAATTATTGTATATAGACAGGTCACAATGGCATATTCAGAGTATACTTATAACACATATATAGTAATCAAGCATATGGAGCTAGGGTTACATTTTTTATGATCTAAAGCATTAAAAAAAAGCAAGAGACCTCCCAATCACTATTTAACCCATGTGGGTATCGTGTTTGAAGGGTAAATATCCAATAGACTTCTCTCTGGTCAATCAGCCTGCATATGTCTCCACCCCTTTCTACTGTGTTGACTTTCTCAATACCTTGAAATTTAATAAATTTAAAATCTCCATTATGTTCTTGCATGACATGTTTACTAATTGCAGATTGTTTTCTACTACTATGAGATTTTTCATGTTCAATATTTTCCAATGTTATAGGTATTAAATGTTCTCTAGTGCGTTCCTTTAGGGATCTATATGTTCTGCCCACATACTGCTTTCCGCAGGTGCAGGATGCCAGATATATGGAATCACTCTGGAATCACAATTAATATAACTTTTAATCGGATACATTTCTCCTGTTACATTACTTTTAAACGAAGTTTGAACTTTTATATATTTACATACTTTGCATCTATTTTTACCACATTTAAAACTACCATTACTTGTTAACCAATTAGACCTTTCTTTATCAATATGTGTTTTTGGTCTGTATAGACTTGGTGAGATCTCATTAGAAATCGTTCTTCCTCGTCTATAAACAAATTTCATGTTATCAAGTAATTTCCTATCTAATAAAGGATCCATTTTTAACACATCCAATCTCTTATTTATTATTTTCTTGATTCTATTTGCCTGTCTACTATACTGAGTAATGAAAAGGGTCTGTTCAGAGTTTTTGGAGAATTGTTTACGTTGTTTATTTTGCCGTTTTTTTGATTTGGAAAAAACCAAGTCTTGTCTAGACGTGGCTACAGCTCTCTCATAGGCTTCTTTTATCATTAGTACATCATATTTCCTTTCTATCAATTTATCCCATAACTCCATGGCCCGGTTCTGGAAGTCATCCCAAGTCGAGCATATGCAAACTTTTTCAAAAACTAGTTGAACAGGACTTGGAGATGCTATCTAAGCAGGTTAAAAACAAACCCAGCTTTAAATACAATAATAATAATATGAGCAAAAGGGAACGTATGGCTTTGAGAGAGTTAAAGGAAATCATGGATATCATCATAAAAAATTCAGATAAAGGGGGATCAGTGGTAGTAATGAACAGAGTAGACTATTTTAATGAATGTTCTAGACAGTTAGATGATTGTGAAACCTATGAACCGTTACAAGCTGATCCAACTAGAGAATATAGATACTTGAACAGATCTTTAACTTTGGTGTAATATCTAAAATATTCTCTAAGGAACAATTTATTGATATAGTAAGTACACCTAAAATACCTATATTCCACATACTACCCAAAGTGCATAAGGGTTTAGAGAATATAAAAGGTCGACCAATCATCTCAGGCATAGACAGCCTGAATGAAAAACTGTCGTCTGTTATAGATACTTTATTACAACCCATTGTAAAACTTTTGCCTTCGTTCCTTAGAGATACAGGTAACTACTTACAATTTGTACAAGATTTTGAATGGAAGGATGATTATAGGTGGCTGACACTAGATGTCACCTCATTATATACAAGTATAGAGCATTCCACAGGTCTAAGGGCCATACAATTCTGGCTACAATATTCTCAAATATATGACGAAACTATACAAGAATTCATAATGTTGAGCATTGAATACTTGTTAACACACAACTATTTCATGTTTGATGGGGTTTTTTACCTCCAGAGACGTGGCACCACCATGGGGGCAAAAGTTGCCCCCACATACGCCAACCTAGTAATGGGTTGGTGGGAGCGGTCCCACGTCTATGGATTTGACAACCCATTCAGACATAAAATTGTCTCATATCATCGCTATATAGATGATCTAATCTTGATTTGGCAAGGCACGGATGTGGAAGCCCTTGAATTTGTGGAATGCTGCAATAGAAATAATTGTAACTTGAAATTTACATACACATTTCATGAGAGTATAGTCCATTTTTTGGACATAACATTAGAAGGGACTGAGAGTCAAAATGTTAGATGTGATTTATATGTTAAGCCTATCTCTAAGAATACATTGTTGCAAGCTGACAGCTGCCATCCACGCTCGGTTCTGGGGGGCATCCCTGTGGGGCAATTTCTGCGTCTGAGACGCATATGCTCGACTTGGGATGACTTCCAGAACCGGGCCATGGAGTTATGGGATAAATTGATAGAAAGGAAATATGATGTACTAATGATAAAAGAAGCCTATGAGAGAGCTGTAGCCACGTCTAGACAAGACTTGGTTTTTTCCAAATCAAAAAAACGGCAAAATAAACAACGTAAACAATTCTCCAAAAACTCTGAACAGACCCTTTTCATTACTCAGTATAGTAGACAGGCAAATAGAATCAAGAAAATAATAAATAAGAGATTGGATGTGTTAAAAATGGATCCTTTATTAGATAGGAAATTACTTGATAACATGAAATTTGTTTATAGACGAGGAAGAACGATTTCTAACGAGATCTCACCAAGTCTATACAGACCAAAAACACATATTGATAAAGAAAGGTCTAATTGGTTAACAAGTTATGGTAGTTTTAAATGTGGTAAAAATAGATGCAAAGTATGTAAATATATAAAAGTTCAAACTTCGTTTAAAAGTAATGTAACAGGAGAAATGTATCCGATTAAAAGTTATATTAATTGTGATTCCAGAGGGATCATATATCTGGCATCCTGCACCTGCGGAAAGCAGTATGTGGGCAGAACATATAGATCCCTAAAGGAACGCACTAGAGAACATTTAATACCCATAACATCGGAAAATATTGAACATGAAAAATCTCATAGTAGTAGAAAACAATCTGCAATTAGTAAACATGTCATGCAAGAACATAATGGAGATTTTAAATTTATTAAATTTCAAGGTATTGAGAAAGTCAAGACAGGAGAAAGGGGTGGAGACATATGCAGGCTGATTGACCAGAGAGAAGTCTATTGGATATTTACCCTTAAAACACGATACCCACATGGGTTAAATAGTGATTGGGAGGTCTCTTGCTTTTTTTAATGCTTTAGATCATAAAAAATGTAACCCTAGCTCCATATGCTTGATTACTATATATGTGTTATAAGTATACTCTGAATATGCCATTGTGACCTGTCTATATACAATAATTGCTTTTAAAATTTAACAATGATCTTAAATTGATGTGACTATATATAATGCTAAGGATAACAGTGACATCACCTCTAATGAAGTGCCAGAACGAGGCATGAAACGCGTCAGGTGACTATCTTGTCATAGACAGGAAATGTGAGTCTTGTGGAATCCCAGTGCTTTTTTATTGTAACCTGAAATAAAGCTTTTTATTTTTAAACGCTGCATGGACCTCCTTCCCAATCCAAAAGGTGTGTCTGAGAAATAATTTTGGCTGGACAGGAGACCAGCGAGTGGAAGCGGGAGTGCGGCGGCTTTTGGTGCGTGGAGGTGTGGACGCTGATAGAAGACACGTGAGTTATTGTTAGCTCTCTAAGTACCCTAGGATGAATACCATCTGGCCCGGACCTTTGTTTATCTTAACATGTTCTAGTCACTTTTGAATTTTATCATGTGTGAACCATGCATCATTAGATGTATTACTAGATAAGGAAACCTTCATTAACTGGTTCCTCATTTTTGTAAACAGACAAAAAATGTGCATTCAGAATCTGAGCTTTTTGCTCTCAGACCTGTCGAGTTAATGCAGTCAATGTCAGATGTCCCATTGACATTTTGAAAGTATCCTGTCTGCACTGGGGTTCATTCAATAATCCAAAGATTTTGTGGTTTTGAGCATCAAATTTGAATAAAATCTTATGAGTATGACAATGTTATCAAGTCTTTTTTCGCAAAAGAAATTTTCATGAATATGTATTGATAAATGGGGGGGAAGTCTGTGTGAATTTGGTTGGAGTGGTTCTCAGAAAATAGTGAGAAAATTTTGGATTTCGATAGGTAACCCCTATATATATATATATATATATATATATATATATATAATACACAGTTTTAAATAAAAAACAGTAAAATATTGATGGAGATATAAATCCTGGGAAGCAAGGTGTTTCCAGCCTGTTGACCTCTAGTCCAGTGGACAATGAAGACGCCAGTCCTGGTGTGTTCATACAAAGACACTGTTGTTTTTGCTCCCGTTTTACATTGCCTGATGAAGCAGGAAATGCCTGCGAAAGGCGTTGCAATATTGTTGTGAATAAACTATTACTGAAAATTACCACTTTCGTTGGTGTCTGCCTGGAGGAGGTAAGTTCACTACTACCTCCTCTGAATTACCCATTGGTTAAGTGTTTTTAGCTAATTTTATCCTTTTGGCGCCTCTGTTTTGTCTTATCACTATATTAGAAAGTGTAATTGTGTAGTGTTCATTAGGGGACCTATTTGAGATTGTTTGAGATTTCTGACTTTCTTTAAGGAAACCCTACATGAGTGAATGGAAGAGGTTATCTGGCACAAAACTCAACTTTAGTTCATTAACTTTTGCAGGGTTTCTTAAATAGGCCCCTTTGAAATGTGTGACTTCAGTTTGCAAGAATACTACTTGCATGCTTTGCTGCTGTATACAAGTTTATCAGTAACATGTTGGCATAGGTTATTTTGCCAGTTGTCTAACTATGTATATATTTTCTGAACATTCAAACCTCCTCAATAGATTAAAGTTTAATAGTGGTTTCTGTTGGCTAAGCATGAATACAACTCCTCTTCTTTTTACTCACCATGAAAAGCTATGAACTTTTATATTGTTTTTAATTAATCATTATGCTATTTTATTATGTCCCGTCTGTGGTAAAATGAGGGTGAAAGAGGAATATACAAAGTCAATCATTTTTGAGTTATGGGCATAGTTAATTATGCAATGCTGCCAGATTATAAATATAATCAATACTTTTACCACAATAGTATCACATTATAACTAACTTCATTGACTAGATATGGAGGGAGAACATTAGATAAAAGTTAATTAAATTCCATGTTTCTTAATACTTTCTCTAGATTTTTGGAACTTTAGCACATAGGCTGCTGCCTCTTGTATTTTGTTGTTACCCAATGATTTTACATGTTATCTCTGATTTATTTGGGTCATTTCGTCCTTCTATTATCCCTCCTTAAAAACCTCATTCCATTCCTTCTTTCATGAGATAGTATTAAAGGTATGCATTAAAATACTGTTTGGTAAAAAGATTTTGCTTTGAATTGTGAACTACAACACTAGTACTAGTATAATTGACTTCATATGCATCACCCAGTGTGGAAAAAAAGACAAATTAGTCTAAGGAGCATGACTTCATATTTGCAATTTTCAAAATCATTTCCAAACTATGAAAAATACTATAAAAAGTGGCAAATGTATCAAAAAAACCAATCAACACACTAAAAATTGCCCTTTAAAATAACTATGATGATGATGATAATGATTACATTTCCTATATTTTATTCTGATAATGATAACTAGACAAATATATTTCATTTTCACTTTCTTAATCTATATTATAGCATTTTATACCAATACACAATATATGTTAGCCTATTCCTTGGAAAGCAGAGGAAACAAAATATTTTTGTGTATATCAAATGTAATATACTTCATTAGTATGACTTCTTTTTTCTTCCAAATATCCATATTTAGGCTATTTGTAAGTTGAAAATAGCATGCATTTTTAACACATTTTAAATTAAACCATTAGCTTTCTATGGCTTAATCCTGTTTTAAAGGGGTTGAATTAAGTATACTTGGTAGTGTTAGTAATGTCTCAGTAGGAGGCTGACTACTAACTAAGACTTGATTATTAGAAAAATTATTGCTCTCTATGCTACTACAGGGAAACCAAGTAATGCTCCAAAACAAGTCCTGGAATTTCTTTGCGGTGTTAATGTTGCTCTCTTTGTACCTAATTTTTATCTTTCAGAACCACCTTCAGCTCCAAGGAATGTAAACTTTAACATGAATGAAACAGCACTTTATTTAGAGTGGAGTCCACCTATTGACACGGGTGGAAGAAAGGATCTCATGTACAATGTTCTCTGCAAAAAGTGTGATCCAAGCCAATGTGAACTCTGTGGTGGTGGAATTCGTTTTGTTCCTGCACATTCTGGCCTGCAAAATGCTTCAGTCACTGTGCTTGATTTCTTATCTCATGTGAACTATACATTTGATATTGAAGCAACAAATGGTGTTTCGGAACTTAGCTTTTTACCCAAACAATATACAACCATCATGATTACAACTGACCAAGAAGGTAAGATATGCCTATAGCGTATTTCTTTTTCATTGTATGCAAAATAAAATCTACAGAAAAATGCAGCAAATGTTTTGTCTTGCACAGATCAGTCCATTATTTTTCCAAGTTATTTTCTTTAATCTGAAAATATTTTCCATGCATATTCACCAATTGCTAAACTTTAATATTTTGAGTTCTTTTATAAGTCAAATGGCATTGTCCTCCAATGTAAGGTATTTTTTTATTGAGTTTGTAGTCTTATTGTAAATGATGAGTACAATGTAAGATTGCTAATGTTTTTTATGTTCATAATCAATCTTGTTTTCGTCAAGGATTTTTTTGAGTTTTTTAATTAAAAAAACCTCACAAATTTAAACTTTAATAAACATGCTCCTAGATGTGTTTTCCCTGTATTGTATATGACTGAATTATATAAACTTTCAAAATGCAAACACATACCTTAAAGAATATCTTCACTGTTCAAAGTGATAATATCAACTGTGATAAAATCAACTAATAGTGATGGGCGAATCTCCCCCGTTTCGCTTGTGCAAATTTCCAGCGAAATTCGCGAATTGACGAAAAAATTCGCGAAACGAAACGAGTCGCGTTTTTGACGCACGTTGTGTTGTTTTCGTCGCGTCATTTTCGACACGCATCACGTCGTTTTCATCGCGTCGCGTCGTTTGCGACGCGCGTCGTGACGTTTTCGTCACGTCGCGTCAAAAACGACGCTTCAAAAACGCGACTCGCGTTTCGCGAATTTATTCGCCAGCGGCGAATCGCGGAAATTGACGCAAATCCGCCATCACTATCAACTAAGTGTTTTTTTTTTGTTGCAACATTGAAGTGAAGGCATCCATTTCAGGTCAGAAAGAGCCAGCAGGAAAATGCTTTCAGGCAGGCTATTGTTTCTTATAACTATGTAACTGAATTTGTTGCAGAGGGACATGGCTTTTTACTGTTGAGTACTGTTCTTATATCTACCAGGGAGCTTTTATCTTCATACCTTCCCATTGTTCTGTTTATGGGCTGCTGGGGGCGAGAAGGGACGGGGGTGATATCACTCCAATTTGCAGTGTAGCAATAAAGAGTGACTGAAGTTTATCAAAGCAAAAGTCACTTGACTGGGGGCACCAAGGAAAAACATGTCTAGCTCCATGTCATATTTCAAAATTAAATATAAAAATATCTGTTTGTTCTTGCTTATGTTTTTCCATGCCATGATCACTTTAAAAGCCTTAAATTTAATGTTTATTAACAAAGGCAATATGCTGCATTTAAAACTTATTTTCTCTTTGTCCAATACCAAGATATACAGAATTAAGTCTAAAAAAACTACTCGTCTGAACACAATTTTTTCTGCATGCTATCTCTGTTTAAAATAAAAAGGAGCTCATTGTACTAGATTTTTTTTTTACCAATTACGCTTTATTATAAAGCTGACATATATTATTTTAATTATAGGAAATTAGTAGTTTACGTAAGTGCAACTATAATTTAAATACTATAATCCTAATAAGCTATTCACACAGCAGTACGTTTGAAGCTTGAAGTTTGCTATATGTTGATAGTATTTAAGAGTGTTAAATTTGTTGACCCATATTCAGCATGTTAAAGACATATGCTTATCTTAAAAAGTCTTAAAAAGTAAAAGGAAGAAAATACAGTCAATGAAAAGTTTAAATATACTGACGAATCATTAAAATAATGGTGTACATTTTTGCATAGATGTCTGTTTTGTTTAGTAATTGTTACCTAAGCATCTGAAACCCAACTGGTTGGCAAACCCGAAAGCTGTCCATGTTTCTCTTCACTGATATCAACTGAAGCTGGGCAGATCTCTTCTTCATTTTTCCCCTTACTTTCAGGCAAATCAAGAAGCTTTCCCTGAGCACTGCCTGTAAGTGTGCTGTCAATAAATTTTATTTTTGTTGCAAAGCCATGCTAACTTTTCCTCCAACAATTTGTTGGTTTCAATTAAGCTTACTTTGTAGTTCAAAGGCTTGCAAAGTTAAACCTTCTGAAATCACAAGGTATTTACTTGTCTCATGCCATACATATAGCATTGCCTAGATACCAAAAATGAGAGTTTTAATTCTACCATAAGGTATCATGGGTAGAGACATGCAAATCACTTCTTTATGCCCCTTAGGCCAACTATGCATCCAGAACCACTGATTTATAGCACAGATACAGCCTTATGGTTCAGAGCCATACAGTATATCCAAACTTGCAGACAGCCTGTTTCGATCTTGTTAGATCTCATCAATGCAAGATATTGGAACAAGATTGGACAGCAGCAAAACAGAAAACCTAACCTGGTTAGGGTGAGAAGAACTGAAAGGAGACAAAAATCCCTTCACAGGCAGTTACATGCAAAGTGAAGCCTTCTGAAATCTGAAGGCTATCAGAGCAAATGTGGTCAGCAGAGAGCACAAATGCTGCATTCACTATCCACAAATTTTAACTATAGCATAGACAGCTTGAGCTGCTATTTTAGCTTAATGTTATATAGCTTAATGTTACTTAATGTTATATAACAAAGTTAAACAAGAACTATTGTGTGTGAGTTATATGATGTTAAAACTTCTAGAAATCTGGTGAACAAAGGCATAAAAGGCTTGTACCAATTCACTCACTTAAATTCATTGTGTAGACTGGTTGTGTTAAGACTATAATGAGGCTCATATTGTCCACTTTTCAAACATAATTGTTTTTTTCAACCCAAAATACAGAATTTTTTCCAGAATTCTGCTACCACTTGATAGAGATGAGCTAATAGGAAAGCTATAGTAGTATAGTTTTGTGCCATGTTAGCCATAGGTCAAAACCAGAAAATATAGAGTAATTGATAACTTTTATTGACTACATGAGTATCTGACTATCCTTCCCATACAGATATTGATCGACATCCCTCAGCTAGGGTTCTCTGTAGAGGTTAATGTAATTAACACCTAGTTGTGAGGTGACAGAAGTCCTGGGTCAAGTGTAAGTCTTTTGTGCATATCCACTGTGTGCAGATCTTACAGCCTCCTAGCCGTATTATGTCCCTGTTAAGGCTGCACTATAGGGTATTGAATTTCTGCATTCATTTTTATTCCCATTCCTTTTGCTCCTGTTTCTTTGTATACCACGCCTGAAGCAGGCATAGTTTAGATAGCTCACCTTTTTTTTAATCTACTCAGGTAGCCAATAAAAGGTGACACCAATTCTTTATTTTCTGGTTTTAAGAGGAAAGCAAAGAAGTCTGCAGGATTTTTTTTTTTTTGGTTTTATGGGAATGGGAATTTTTTTTCTGCATTCTTTGTTAATGTGCAATACATTTGACACAAGTCAGTTGGGGTCATAAAAACAAACTGCAATAAAAAAAAGCCTGGAATTACTTCTGTGTCCAGGCTTGTGACATTCATGGATTCCCTTGCATCAGTGCATGCTCCCCACAAGTACCTGTGAGGGCAAGTGTAATAGGGGAGAAAGTACCTTTTCAAATGTAATCAATAGTGCTTAATTTTGTGTCCATTTTGGCATTTGTGCTTCAGTTAATAAATTAGTTTTTATATTTTAGATATTTTTTTAGGGAATTTAAATTAGATTGTAACTATGGCATGTACTCCACAAATGAGATGCATATATGATAAATAAAAAAAATAAGTGAAAGCTTTTGTATAGTCTATTTTTATTTTCAGATCAATTCTAAGCACAATAGATTTGAGTCTTAACGAAAATGAATAACATACTTTCTTGTAGTAAATATGCAAATAAAACACTTTCATACTTTGCATGAAATTTGCAAATTGCAATATATCTGCCATGCTTCTGAAACATAGTAACTTAGGCTTAAAAAAGACACATACTTTGCATTCAACCCTCCATGTCTATACAAATCTGTATAACTGCTAGTTGATCTGAAGATCTGAAGCCTCTCCAATTAGCCTCAGTAGGGTTATTGTCGAAATACATACAGTATCTCACAACTTTGCCTATTATTAGTCATCTTAAAAATAATTTGCTATGTGCTTGAAGCTTTAGCAGTGAGCCAGGAAAATGCAGAACTGTAGTAAATCAAGTGTACCTCAATGCAACACTTTGTAGGCATTTAAAAAAAAAAAGAAATTTATGTTTGGAACAGTCACTATTCTAACTATTGCATATGGTGTTCTAGAAATGTAGTAAGGAGCAAATAGACCCTTGACTTTCAACTGTAATTAAAATGTCCGTTTAATTCAAAGACAGAAGAACAGAAGAGACATTTAGAATAAAATCTGGGGAGTTAGTGCCTTACCACAGAAAAGACCACAATAAGGCATAAACAAAAACAAGGTTAACCTTAAATTTTACCCATTACATTTAGTTCATTATACATATCTTTGTTGCCTACACAAGCTGAAATTCATCTTTTCCAAATTGTTTTTACTGTCAGTAGTACTAGCAATTACACTGTGTTAATTTAATAGCAATTTCAAAATATTCCAGTGTCATTTACACTTGAGTGAACATACTGTACTACAAAACGTTCAGGTTAAACACATTCAAAGCAAAGTACAATTTAGGCATTTTGGATAATAATAGTTTTTGTAGAGGCAAATATTTCTGGTATTTAAAAATATATTATTTAAGAATCTTGTTCATTTGCCTCATAGAGTTATTTGTGTGTGTGGTTTAAGAGCCAATAGTTACACTTTACATTGACAGTTCTTTGGTTTAGAACCAACAACAGTATTATAGATTTAGTGCTGTTGAGATCATAAATCTTAAATGATTTTCCAGGATATCCCAGACAGTATTATTTTCTAAGATGGATTCCAAGTTTTTTTTTTAATCATTATGGGCTACTATAAAAGTACTTTTCTTGGAATACTTATTCCAACAGATTCTATCATATGTTGAACAATCTTAAACATATTCTCTCTAGCGATCCAACCTAGAACATGTAACTATCAGGGATACATCAACTCCTTAGAGCTCCAAATGAATTTGTGATATCCACTTTCTAAATCTGTGAATACACAGGTCAGCATAGGCTGCTGATTTGCCTACTACATTGATTTGGCTTTTATATTATCAAAACAATAGCCTGTCTGACCAATTTCTGGCAGCCAATATCTATCATGAAGGTTTAAAAACCCACTCTGGGAGGACTCTATCAGGCAGTTGATGTGGCCCTCTCCCAATAGGTGTCATAGGAGAACGCTATTATAATATGATCATTGACCCAGTTGCAAAATGGTTAGATCAGCCTAATTTGGGGCCTAGTACATATCCAGCAAAGTTCTACTAATTTAAAATTGCAGAATGAGCTGATCATGCCTTGGATGGTCTTATTATTAGTGATGGGTGAATCTGTCCCATTTTGTATACAGAAAATTTTGCAAAACGATGACAAATTCACAAAACACTTTGAAGTCAATGGGTGTCAAAATAATTTTTGTACGTGTGACTTTTTTCTGCAAATGCATTAATGGTGATGGCCATCAGAATAATATTGATGCACAACAATTTTTATGCGCTTGACAATTTTGACATGCACCAATTTTATTTTTGTTGCAGCAGACTTTTTGCTGGCAAAGTTTTGCCACAGTTTCACAAACTTATTTGCGGATAGCGAAACATGGAAATTCGCCACAAATCCATGCCTGGTGAATTTATTCTCCCATCACTACTTATAATGTATAATGCAGAAGTGAGTCATGAGCATTTAGGGATTCAGTATCGCAGACCCCCAAAAAAACAACTGATCTGAGCTATTAAAACCCATAATAGGCTACATTATTTTTAGTTTTATTTTATAAATGTTATCTGCTTTAGGGTTGATCTGAACTGGTCTACTTACATCATGTTTGTTAGATGAAATGACAATAGTGACTTTGGTTCAATCTATTAAAATTGTCTGAAAATGAACGTCCTACTTAATGAATATGTATGAATAGTTTTATTTATATGATAGTGAATTCTTATTTTGTCAATGATTCAACAGTCCCGGCCCTGGGGCATGCAAGTATGTTCGTCCGAGCCCAGTAAAGTCAATCACTGACATGTGCTCCTTTTAGGAAAACTTGTACAAGCCCAAGGCAAAGTAATGCAGTCATGTTTGTTTCCTTTTCCAGGTATAACTTGGCAGACTAGGGGGTTTAATTAATTTTTGCTGTAAAAACATTTGAGTAACAATTAAAAATATCCCAATTTTTCATCTGTTAAGTGAAAACACAGTAATGTAAGCAACAGTAAGTGTAAAACATCAGTATCTAAAAGCTTTAAAGGTCATGTAGTAGTCAACAGGAGCTGCCCTAACCAAAACTATTTATACAATTCTCATATTTATTCTAGTAAACTTAAGAATAATACATAAAACACAAATTTAAGGTTTTTTTCCTACAATTTTATTCTTTTTTTATATTTGCTTTTCTTAATAAATATGCCAACTTTTGATTTTTTTTCTATTTAATGTTTACCTGAGTCGGTTGACCTGGTGTAAATGCAGGCCCCTGCGCTATGCTCATAAAGAATGTGCCTTAGCACATAGCACATGCTATCCTTCACTATAAAACATCTTCCACCAAAAATTAAATTGTGGCTGAAGCCCAAGAGCATTTTAATAAGTCTATCTGCCCAGAGCATTTGCAAGTTAAATGATTCTGGTTATTGGAGTGAAATAGGTGGTCTCTGCTCTGTTATCTGCTTTCTGATTATTTTTCCATGCTTGACTTTTGTGCAGAATTCTCATTCAAGGTTTAGTTATGCAACAGAGCTGATATATTATATTCAAGAATGTGACCTTTGCCAACATTTCAGTTAATAATATGATTGTGTGTGAGTCTGTCATTGTCCAGCTTTGGGTTTACAATTTCAATGCAGGAAGAATAATTTAGAATAAAAAAATAAATATTATAGATGTACACAGATTGCTTGGTTCATTCCTCAGATTTCCATATCTATGATACAACTTTCCACTGTGACATGTTTTCTCGGCAGCATCAACTTTAGATTGTAATTTACTGAAAGAAGAACTTTTTCAAATGAAATTCCGATTAATTTGCTCTTATCTTAAGGGATTTCTTTATTGTAATCTGCAATTACTCTTCATCAACAAGGCACTTTAAGCCATATTAATCACTTTGCTGTGGTTTGTAGCATTATTGTTTCTCTGTTCTACTTAACAAGGGCACCGATCTTTGTAATTTCATTGTTTTGAATTATTTCTTAATGTGCCATTAAAGAAAATATATTACAGAATGAGTCTTTCTTATGGAAATGAAGACAGTAAAGGTCTAACCCATTTGAGGTATTCAGGTCCCAAAGGGGCTCACATGGTTATAGGTCTCAGTAATATAATGCATGCCAATTAGATGCACCATTCATATACTGTCCCAATGCAATTGCTACCAAAGCTACCCTCATTAACTCATTGGGACTTTTCAGGGGGTTTTGCACTTGTGAAATTTTGTACAGTGGAAGAGCATGTAAGAAAATATACCTATGGCATATATGATGACATTGATGCAACTAGTGCACCATGTCCAACCTGCTCCTACATTATGATACTGTTTGCAGTAATCAACTGCAAAATGTTGCAGTGACTTTGAATAGGTGATGCAGTGTATTATAATATCAATTGCACTTTTTTATTATCTTCTGCTCCATGGTGCCTGTCCTCCATCAACCTCCTGCAAGCCAAAGGAAATGCAAATAACAGCAACTCAATATGTAATAAGAATGCTTCACTTATTTCGGGGGGCTATACAGATGATTGTACAATTCCTTTCAAACCTAACCAGATTGTATATAAAAAATATATTGGCTTGCTGTCAGTATAAGAGGCTTGATATAAATGAGATTTAGAACTATACATTTTGTTTTAACTCCAAAGCATAACCCAGTGTTTCTAACATGAATTGGGCTAGTCTCCTGGAAAGTTGGATGCTACGGTATATATATATATATATATATATATAATCAGCTAATCATTGACACAATATCATTAGACCTTACTATTATGAAATAATTGCACTGTAACAAATTAACAGAATAAAGAAATATTAATATGGAAATATGAATTTGTTTAAAGAAACTAAAACATATTATAAAAACATGTTCTAATTGTTCTTCTTTCATGAGTAAATAAAGACAAAGGGGCAAATTCACTAAAGCGCGAAGCGTCTAATGCTAACGCTAAATCGCCAGCGTGACGTCATTTCACAACTTCGCAAATTCACTAACACGGACTCTGGCGAATATACGCTAGTGAAGTAGATAGACTTGTGCAACTTCGCACCCTTACGCCAGGCGAAGTTGCACACTGACGAAGGATTGTAACTTCGCAAATTCACTAAGATGAACATTTTTCTAAACGTTAGCACTTACGCTAGACGTTACTTCACCTGGTCAGACCAGGCGAAGTTCAATACAATAGATAGGAGGTTGAAAAAAAAAATGTCAATTTGTCCCAAAAAAACGCTGGCGTATTTTAGCATAGGAGGGTGATAGTCTGAAAAAGATTGATAATTTTTTTGGGGGGGTTACCCTTCTGCCCTACATAGGGCAACTCAACTATACAGGGGGCACATGTAGGGCAATAGGACAACTTTATTTTATTTATTAAAGGTTTCCTGGGCTTGTGTAGTGGAATGTAGTGGCTGTAACATATACTTCTATTATAAGTTAAAGTTCCCGCCGTATGCAAATTAGGCTTCCCTAGCGTAACAGCGCTCTGCCTAGCAAAGTAAAACTAGTGCAACTACGCTACCATTCGCCGACCTGAGCGTAAATTCGCACTTTAGTGGATTTGCGTAGCGCTGGCGAAAATTCTCCTGGTGAAGTGTGGCGAACGCTAGCAAAGCCTACGCTGGCGAATTTTCGGATCTTAGTGAATCTGCCCCAAAGAATTTCCCTCTTCTATACTGATTGAAAGATTAATTTGAAATCAGCAGATAACGCATTAAATACAATGAGAAACTATAGGTTGTGCAGATATATTCTTATATGAAGAGTTTCTCATTAGAACTAGTTAAAACCAGGGTAGTGTCTTCATGAAATAAATAAATATCATCAAGATTTGGATACACAAGAATGAATATACAGGCAAGTCAAAATCAGACTCACAATCTGATATCTTTGCATATTGGTTAGAGAGAATATAATCAAACAGAAAGAACAGGGTTTGTTAAGAGCCCTTAGTTGACGTAATATGAACTCTACAAGAAAAACAGGTCATTCTGAATAGATTTATAGATGTAAATGTTCTCAAAGTTCAGCAATTATGTCCTTGCAGAGCTTTGAGAGATTTTAATTGAAGGCTGCTAAACAGGGCATTCTATTCAGCGCACTCTAGTCAGTGACAAATTGAAGTGCGGAAATCAAACACATTTCAATTAACTAGATCCTTTATTGTTGGAACCTGTATTGATTCCTCCATCAAGGCACTACTATGAGATTACGTGTTTACCCCCTTTAATTGCTGGAGAGCTAGGACCTAGCAAAGCATAACAAAGTGGGGCTTTTTGTAATTAGTAACCTCTGACATAAACCTTAATTGACTGACTCAATAAAGACAAGCGCAGTCTTTCAAATTTATTTAAATACCAACTGCAGCTTAGACATGCTTCTTTATAATGAGTCACAAATAGAATATATGGAATGCGTCAAACGAAATATCACTTTTAATACAACAATTAATAGAAAGAAAACACATAACTGCAGTAAATTGCATGCCACACTGAGGATCAAAGTGGTTTGTTGGTCAAGAACAGTAAGGGAAGTCATTAATCACAGTTAGTCAATCTGATACAAATTCTATTTGTAAGTGTCATGACATTCACTTAAAACTTTAGGGATGAAGTGAAGGTTATAGCAAATTACCAGCATATTCCACTGATTATTTATATTTCAATATGAGTATTATTAGGTAATGACTTGATTTATTTTATTATTCTTAAGCACAATGTATATTTCCTTTATGAGCTACTATGCTGGGGACTATAAAGTTATGCCACAGCAAGCAGAAAAACCTGATATGGTAGACTGATGCTATTTTAGAGCCTGGACAAATAAGTGACCTATTACTTATTATAGTCCACTGGAAGATGTAACAGTCACAAAGAACTAAAAACATACAATATATTTTTTGTGTACACAAAGGTGTATTTGCCTTAATTAATGTGAGAGGTAGAAAGGGTGCCATTGCTGAACATTAGAGCATTGTTACATTTAGCTGAGCCCTCACTAGAAGTGCCTGGAGGATGGGTTGTGTTCAGTAGTTGAATGACAGTTTAGTAAAAATTAAGGGCCAAGTGGTTTCTAACCATGAAACAACCATATATTCAATATTTGAAGGAAATAGATCAGCAATAGATCATCAGGTACTTAAGTGGATAACCTCACCATAAGTGTCTGCCCCAGTGTATTGGAAATTCTCCAAGGGACTACCCTGAGCCCTACCACACTGATGTGCCTACTGAAGCTACCAAAATGTTGCCTGGAAAATACTAAACCTACTACTACTTAGTGGGGCAGAGGACTATTCTTGCTAATTGGCTTTGATATATTACACCTCTATGTACTATGACAGGCTACTTACTAATTCATAGGGTCCCCGTTAACCTTGGCTTCACTGAAATGGTTACTTTAGATTATGACCTCTTCTGCTTTGATAGGGAAGTCTACCTTCAACTCAGGCCCTTTGGCATTTCCACTTCCTGCTATAATGGGGTTCAGATACTGAGCCCTTGCTGCAGTAGGGGAAAGGAAATACCTTATGTTCTCTGTATTAAAATGTGTTCATATATTGCTATGCATTGACCACAAGAGCAAGAAGAAACAATGCAACAAGAGACAACACAAAATATTGTTTGAGTCATTGTTCAGTGTATGCAGTACTTCTTACTGGAAATTAAATTGAATGAAATTCATTAAATGAATAAATAGGCATGTTCAACCTGTGTGGAACAGATTTGAAGTAATGTTGTCAATAAAACACTATTACTTTGTGAGTTTCAATTTTTAATTTAGCAAATTTGCATTCACGTGGATTCAACTCAGATTAAATCTCCTCTCATGCATCCTATTCCATGTTCTTCCAGTTAGACATACTGTAACTTCCCGGCTCAAATGATGAAAGGCATTGTTAAATGGGGGAGGGGGGGGCTCATACAATAGTTACCCATTTCCCTGTCTATACAAATCTTTCATGTTGTAACAGAATCATCCCACCCAGGTCAGCTCCTGCAATGAGGTATGGCTCAGGCAGTGAGCGACCAGTTACAAAAGGCAGCAAAATGCGGCCTCTTGTAGATTTAAGAGACGATTTTCTGGTTGTTAACTAGGAAATCCAGCTCCACTAGTGCAGAGAGTGCTATTGTACTAGCGATGCTGGCCACTTTGACCCACTCCGATGCCGTTTTTTAAGCGCGGAGTGGGTGAGGGGGGACAGCATCTAGGCTGCTGCCTCAGGAGCCCCAGGGTAGTCCCCGATCCCACACTTGGACATACAACTCTGTAGGGATCATCTTTCTGTAATCTTCATGTTTTGGCAGAGAGCACTATATATTGCAGCCTAATAGCACAGCTTCTTGTGGAGATGATTCTTAAAATACAAATTCATTTATTGATTTAGGTGCGAAAAATGCCTCAATCATATGCGCTTAAATGGCTCCATGCATCATTACCCTTTAAGGGGAAAATTTTTAGCTTGTGCTGTGTAAATTGTTATAAGATTCCTGACTCAGCAATTTCTTTTTATAGAATTTACATGAACATTTATCCCTAACTCCAGCATATAAAACAATGATAGGCCTCATAAAAAAATACAATCCACCCTGCTAGAATTTTTATATTTGAATTTTTTTAACTCAACAGATCTATAATATTCAACTTTCGGAATTTCAGGCTCACAATTTTTGCTACATAAATTACTTAAATTACAGTAATAAATCCAATTAATTTGTAATAAATTACTCTAATGTTGGTCTGCAATGATTTTTGTACAGCTTTACATTTTTCCATCAGTGAACCAATGTAAATGTTGAAAGCATTATATTTAAATGGGGGGGGGGGGCATTGCTTTTAGCACTGTCCTACATGTTCTAATTAGTGTATTTATATAGCGCCACCGTATTGCATAGAGCTGTACATTATCCTAACTAAGATATAATTAATCCCTATTGGAGGCAAAATTAGGCTTTTGGGTTTAGATACTTTGTTAGTAGCCTTAAAGGGCATCAATCATAATTAAAATCATTTACTAAGTAAATACACTATGGGGCAACTTCACTAACCTGTGTAGTTGTGCCTGCATTGGCTTCGCTAGCATTTGCCGCAGTTCGCCAGGCATAGTTTCACCAGCGCTACGCAAATTAACTAAAATGCAAAGTTGCGCTACAGTTACTTTGTCAGGCAAAGCGAAGTTACGCTAGCGATGTCTAATTTGCATATGGTGTGAAGTTAAAGTATAATAGATGTATATGCTGCAGCCACTGCATTACACTACCCAAGCCCAGGAAACCTTTAATAACTCAAATAAAGGTGTTCTATTGCACTACACACGTGCCCCCTATATAGTTGGGTTGCCATATGCTAGGAAATGTAAGGGGGAAGTAGGTTACCCTAAAAAAAATTTACAATCTTTTTCAGCCTATCACCCTTAAAAAAGTTAAACATGGCAGCGTTTGGTTTTCTTGTCAACTTTTTTTTTTCAATCTCCTATTCTAACCCTGGTGAAGTAAAGTCTGGTGCAAGAGGTAATGTTCAGTAAAATGGACATCTTAGTGAATTAGCGTAGTAACAACCCTTCGTCAGTGTGCAACTTTGCCTGGCATAAGGGTGCGAATTTGCGTTAGTTGTGAAATGACATCACGCTGGTGAATTAGCGTTAGCCGCTTAACACTTTAGTGAATTTGCCCCATGTGAAAGTTCAAGAAATCCGACTTTTAAAACAGTTAGAATTGTTTGTATAATATAAGTCATCAGCTCACTATACCTTCTGCAAAATCTCCCCTATCTCTACTGCAGTTGACCACTAGTTGAGGTATGCATTTTGGATTTCATGGACTCTTCCTACCTATATCTTCACAGCCAACTGCATCTCTGAAATCTCGCACATGCTCAGTTGAAATTTCTTTGTTGCCTAATTAACCTTCTAAGCTATTTTCAAATCAGCCAAACTTTTGTGTTAGCTGCTGGTCAGTAGTGCTGCCACCTTCTGGAAGTTAGTGTGTGCCCATTTATTTGCTTAATTACATCACCAGCAGGGGACAAGATAGGGAAATCTTGTGACACTTCTAGTGGAGGAGTTTATTAAACTAGGCATTTTGGGTAGAATATTCAGAGCAGTGTTACAATCTGAGCATGCTCATGTACTCATTTGCATGTTGTAGTCACAGTATGAAATCCTTCAGTGAAATAATCCATTTGACAAAGTATGGAATTTTTTAAAAAACTTTTTTTTAAACATAATTGTATATGTAGTTTGATTAAACATTTTTTGGTTGTACTGGTCAAATGGTTAATATGTGTGTGATTTTGGCTGTGATTGGTGCCCTTTAAGGTCTGAAAAATACGGAAATATCAGTTATCTGGAAAACCCAGGTCCCAAGCATTTTGGTTAACAGTTCTGACACATTTATAAACATAGATGTTAGAAATAAATCAACATAGGGTTCACAAGCTGAGTGCAAAGAGTTGTACTTGTTTGTTTAGGGTATCTGTGTCCTAAGGGATGCAAGTATGTGCCCCACAGCACTAAAGCTCCCCATAGACGCTACAATCTTTCCCTTAGGGAAGTCCGACCAATCTGTCAAATTATAGTGCGGTTAGTGGGATACAAACGATTGTTCATTTTACGATTTTTCGTCTGACATTGGTCTGATGATTGATCGGCCAAGTTAGAAAATCTTTATCGGTCCCCATGCAAGCTACCTATGTTTGCAGGGCAAAGCAGGCTGTGATCCTTCAGTTTTGCTGGCAATATCGCCTGAAATGGTCTTTTTAGTTGATGGACACATCAGGCATTTAAACGATCGTTTTGAGACAATCGTGGTCTCATGATAACAATTGGATCTTTCAAAAATCTTTATGTCTATGGCCAGCTTAATCCATGATACACAAGCCTTTATATGTCAAAATGTAGAACGTTCTGCACAAGATCACCTTCATAAAGAGAAATGATGAAAACATATTGTAGAGGTTTCAGCCCTGCATTAAACATTACATATCAATGTAAACTAAAAATAATGGGATAGAAATAACCACTGACCTGTATATAAGAATTGGCAATGTTGGCCTGTATACAAATCACAAGACGCTCAATAGCATTTATTCTTTCATCACTTCGGCAGGACAAGTAGGCAAATGAAATAAATCCCACATAATATACAGCAGAATATATACAGTATGAAACCTATTTTCACAATGAATTCTCAACTCCAGATGTAGTCATTCACAACAGGACATGTTATCAGAAAATCCACATCAGAGTGCTGGGGTGAGAACCGATGACCCATTTTGAGTGGCTCCTCTGCCTTAAATGAGGTTAAACCAGTTATGTGGTTTGTTAGGCCCTGGAGGTCGGAAGATTTGCTATAAAAAATGAAGTGATATTTCAGTTCTGTGCTCTGCTATGTTCATGTTGTATTTTCATGTGTTATTGTATTATGCTATGCAAAGCTGCTGTGGAGATGGGAATTGATTTGAATACATGACCATTATTGTATTACCATCATGCACAGCTCATTAATGTCTAGGTCTCTATTTATTGAATTTATACTGCTCAGATTAATATGGAGGAAATGTGTCTAATGCAGGACTGCATAGATTTAAGCATACTGTAGCTCTGTACAAAGCATTTTCATAGGCTTCTATAATTAAAGGGGAAATAAATATTTTGCTAACTTACAAGGGTCATATATTATATGTGCAGCAAAAGCAACGTGTAGAATACAAGCACAATTTGACATTTTTTTTTGTGTGACACCCAATCGATACAACCCTGTCTGCATTTTGTAGCCCTATATTCATAATGAACAGAACAAGGGATGCACACTGCTGCCTACTCAGAAGAGGACTTTATACAGTATATATACACACAATACACAAAAGCGGTGAATCTTGTAAATTATATCCTTATAAACGGTGAGTTCTGATGTCATCAGTTGTAAACGATGAGTTCTGATGTTATTTCTCTCACATGACTCACTGAAACTTGTAATTATAATATAGTACCCCCAGTTGGAAAATATTAGGATATTAGAAGTTACCTCAGAGTTTCATGACCTGTATAAAAACACTTGGTCTTCGGCCTGGTGCTTTTATATGGTCATGAAACTCCTCAATAACTTATAATATCCTTATAATTTACAAGAGGGGGTACTTTATTCAATATATAATATATATAATTTTATAATTTTAAACCTAATTCCCAGTCTTTTTTAGAATTTAAGGATCATTAGAAAAAGGTTCTGAAACACAGAAAGTTATATATTAAATCTGGGTTCCCCAAGAAATTATATATTGGTTTCTGCAGTTACTGACTGTAGCACTCATAGAAGCAAAGAAGCATTCGTCACTCATAAGAGAGATGGAATGAAAACACAAAGTGAAGTTGGCTGGTTATACCATCAATTGTACTTGGAAAGCTATTATTTTCAGATTTTTGACTGGCAACAATGATTATATTAGGAATAACTTCCCTGAGGCACAAGTGCTAGATTGTAAAGCATACACCCTACTTGTGTCCCATGAGAAATAAACTCTACATAGAGCAACATCATGGGGTGCAGACCCACCCTATACTTACCATTTTCCTTTGGCACTCCTTAACTTACACATCTCATTTTAAAATATTATTTTTGCTACTCACTTCACAATCTGTCCCTAATAGTGCAAAATGTTCCATTTGAAGAGTATTTTTTTATTGACTTAATACCTTCTCCTTGGTTCTTCAGAGCAATTCAAACAGATTCTCCACTAGTTAAAACTCTCATATAATGACCACCTCCTTTGTGAATAAATCTAAGGCATTGGCAAGACGAGGAGGAACAATATAAAGTGAAAAAAGGCAAATTTATTAGATGAGTATTAACCAAAATTTTAATACTTCAAACTGCTTTATATACCTTGTATAAGAAGGCATACTCATGTTAAAAATTGATTTAACAAGCATACAATATTTTGTCTAGTGTTTTAATAAGTGCCCTTTAAGTTAAAACACTCATATAATAAAGGCCTCCTATATTTATAAGTCTGAGACA
>CM044434.1:12402118-12416754 GCA_024363595.1 Xenopus borealis | reverse complement strand
TAACGCAATAGTGTGTTTCTATCTGTTTGTTTAACATACAGAAGGAACTGTATTAATGGTAAAAAACATGATTTATTAGATGAGTATCAATAAGAAAATGAAATACATCAAACTGCTCTATATACTTTGTATTAGGCATACCTATGTTGAACATTGGTTTAAATATCTACAATGTACATATTTGCCCTTTAAATACTTGGACTCATAAAAACATCCTCCAATACATGGAATACTGGAATAAGTCAATACATAAATGTAATTCTGTATACATAATATCATTTTCCAGAGTCTTGCCTGCATCCAATTTACAGTAACTCATTCAACACTCTTTGAAACTGTTAGAATTAAATGTATTTATGGTTGAAAATACAGAGTAGATGTGTCATTGTGAAAATATTTCTTTAATATGTGTACAGCCTACTCTTGTGAAGGTGACATTGGTTAGCTCAGTTGGAATGATGGATTTGGGTTTCTGTAGCTGCTGTTGCTGAATGTCATGGAAAGTGTATATATCTCTATAACCAGGTATTTGTGCCAGAGTTGGCTGCTCTTGTGGTATTGAGTTCCAGACAGAACCATTGTATTTCAGGTGAAAGTGACCTTACTCAGAGTGAAGGCATTTGTAAATCACAAATTCTCTTTTCTGACCTTCTTTATTTTAGTTCATGTCCACTACAAGTGCCATCGAAATGGCCAGTATAGAGTTTAACAGTTCAATGTTTTTGTATCATTTATTGCAGAAGGCAAAGACTGGCTTTAACAACAAAACAGTTTTGAACATGTTTTACAGTGTAAATATTATAGAAATAGTGAATTATTTATCACATTACAACAGGAAACCCAGACACGGCATAAATACAGTAATAAATCATTATTATTGAAATAGAAGGCCCTCCAGAACAAATAAGGCTTATAATTTGACACATGAATACCATAGATAACCTTTTTCATGCTTACTGACTTAGTAAAAATACCTTCAGCTAAAGAGAATTCTAATTTATTGCTGCAGCTTCAAAGAAGTAGGTGTAGAGTTTTGCTCTCTGGGAGAATGCATAATATGGGCAATTTGTTTGAGCTTTTTATACTCATGATCATTATACTGCTGCCTTATTGGTACAATCAATAAACGTGTGTTTTGTGGTATAGCCGTTCTTTCACAAGTCAAGACAATGAGGAAGATTTTCTATCATTGGAAAAAAATTACCTTTTTAACTTCCCATGCTATTATTATTTCAATATAAAAAAAAAATTTCTCCCATGTGACACTTTCCTGTAAGATGCAATTATATGAAATTTCATAGCTAGTGTACAAGTAGTGTACCAGTTTTTGCCACCGTTTATAATGGTTTTTTTTAACTCACTAAGGCTTAATGAACCGTTTTTTCATGGAAAAAAAACCAAATGGAATTTAAAAATTGCTTTAGTGCATAATACAGAACATATATTTTCAAGCCAAAAAAAATATTTGAAAAATCCCCCTGAAATGTGGGTTTTTGTCACTGATCTACACAAAACAGTACATCATTTTGAAAAGTTATAACCCCCATGTGTTTTGAAACCCCTCAGTAAGCTCTGTTTCAACCACTTGCCTTATGACATCACATAAATAGTTGAATGGAGTCTTCATATGCGCAAGTGTAACGTGATCTAAACATATACTGTATAAATTACAATTGTTTTTAGTTTATAAAGTTTGCTAGAGACCATATTAAAACAAGCACTATCTCATAAAGAGCAAGGAGCTATACAAACAATTTGATTCAGGAGAAGCACCAGTCAGGGTTAGGAAGAGAATTTGGAACAGCTGTGATTCTGCCTAGAGAACACAATGCATCAAACCACAGTCACTAAGAGCTCATTGGCCATGGAAGCAACCAGGAAGCCAATGGTAAGTCTGAAGGACCTGGAGAAATTGACAATTGAGAAGCTCAAAAATGTGGATGGGACACAAAAATTAGCATTATGAAAGAGTAGCAAAAGAAAGCCAAAATCTGTTAGATACACAGCAAACATAAGGAAATGCATTTCTGTTCTAATGGAATCGAAACAAAACTTTTTAGTCTTAGCACAAAGATGGCAGAATGACAACACTGATCATCACTTCAAAGAAGCATGGGATTTGAAGCACTACATTGAGGGGATACTTTTCATTGACATGGGTTGAAACACTGGTAAAGCATGAGGGCAAGATGGATAGAACCAAATACAGGGAAATTCATCAACATACCCAAGATTGGTGGTTCAACCTCCAGCAGAACAATGAACATATACACAATTGCCTGAGCAATTTTGGGCAAAACATTTCAGATTCCAGATGTCAAAAGTGTGCAGATCTTAGGAACAATCTCCAGGGAAAAGGTTAACAGAACATATAGCATACTATATGGACTGCTTTCTGTAGACTTTTACTTGTTGTATAATAGTAGATCCACATGAAAATCCTTTTGAATGAGGTTTTGAGGTTTTAGGGGTTTGAGTGTTATTTTACCTCTATGGGCATATATATTAATATTTGAGGCTGCCATTTTACTGCATTTCTTTTACAGATATTTGTCAAATTCGCACGAGAATTAATAAATCTGCCCCTTAGAATCATCACCAATATAGACCACTATGAATTAACTGTCCATGCAGCTACATTTAATACATCATGACATTGGCTTTTAAGTAGTGATGGGCGAATCTCCCGCGATTCGCTTCGCCTAGAGATTCGCGGATTTCTAGAGAAATTCACGAATCTAGAGAAACGCGTCGCGTTGTTTTTGGCGCGTGTCGCGTCGTTTTCGGCGCGCGTCGCGTCAAAAACCACGCGCCAAGCTAAATTTCGCTGGTGATTCGCGAATTTATTCGCCAGCGGCGAATCGCGGGAATTCGTCGCGAATTCGACCTAGGTGAATAAATTCGCCCATCACTACTTTTGAGCACCAGTAGATAAAAATGAATAGGGGCAAACATTGCAGATCCTACCACTTAATTTCTATTCTCATGGTTGCTAATAGATAAGTGCATATTACACAGTATATGTGATTTTGCAAGGCAATTGTTTCTGTCTCGGGGCATTAGATTTAGATTTTAGATTTATTGATAGGACTTTTATTCTCATCTGATCTGAGTACATTTATGGGGCATGATGATAAACAGCTCCTTGGGTGTATTCATCTGTTACTTTGCATAATAGCTTGTGTCTGGGCAAGACTGCAAGAAAGTAATGCCTGCAAGCAAAAACCACTTATGCTCATTTATCTAGTATGTATATCACATCTAACCCTTCAGTGTTGGGCCAAGTAAGCAAATTATGAGAGTGATCTGTCAAAAAGACAAGAGAGTTCAAAAGAATAGGAGTTGTTGCAATTAACAGTTTGAAATTAATGTAAATATTAAAAATATAAAAAAGAAAGTATACAAGGGCACTAAACCTATAAAGTTCCTTAATGGTTCACTATACCTTAAAATTTGCATTTCCTTTGTATTTGTATAATGCTGATAAAGGGGCAGATTCACTACAGAAACATTTTTGCTACTACGCTACTTCACTAAAATGTGAAGTTGCGTCCTTGGAGCCAAATACTATTCTCTAACAAAACTTATCCAGAAAAGATTCTCTAGCATTCATTTATGCCTAGAGAAAAGTTGATAGTGATCTTATGCTTAGGTCAATTTGAATAGGGAGGGGGAAAATTGAATATGTATGTACGTGACATAAGATTGAGGAAGATCTAGCTCACTTTTAGCAGTTTGCCTGGTCTGTGGTGGTGAAGTCACCTGCGGATGGGATTTCTGGAGAAATGTCACTAGCATTAACCACTTCGCCCTTTAGTGAATCTGCTCCCTAGAGTTTTTCCCAGTGTCTATGGCAGCAATCAGGCATGTCTAAGGGCTCCATTATGACAACCACCCTTCATAATATCCTTCCTACTGTACAAAAAAAATTGTGCCAAACTAATTGCATATTTGCCATTACAAACAAAGGGGAATAATTAATAGAGTGCAAATGGTCTGCATGTCTAACTCCACCCCCATTTGCCTCAGTACTTCAGTCAAATTTCTAAAACAACCTTGCATATTTAATTACAGTATGCTGTTGCCAGTGTAATTTGATGGTGTAAATTCACCAGTGTATTTTCCAGTGTTAGTGGGGACAATTAACACCAAAAAGAAATGATTTATAATATTACCAAAGCATTTTTGATTTGATGCTTGAAATTGTACACCTTTTCTAGAATTGTTGCACGACAAACTCAAATTTGTCAAGTTTTGAGCAAAAACCAGGGTCAAATACCCCAAAACACCCAAAAATCACGAAGGCAAAAAACATCTATACATGGTTAAAGGGACCTCTGCCATTGACTTACATGAATTCGATTCTGAACACCTACGTGTATACATGTACATTTTAAATAAAGGCAAAGACAGTGTTGAATAGTTATTTTGATTAATTCAATAAAAATAGCCTATCAAATAGTGATGGGTGAATTCCTCTAGTTTCCAGTGAAATTCATCTGAAGGCAAACATTCGAGAAAAATAAGGATTTTAATGCCGCCATCAATTAGTGGGTGTCAAAATGGACACTGGCATCAACATTGGCACCAGTAACCATTAACTGGCGCTGGTGTTCAATTTTTTTGACACTAGCGAACATTCCTCAGTGAATTTTCGATGCAGTTACGCAAATTTATTCGCCGCAAATTCGACCCTTGTGAATAAATTTGCCCATCACTACTATTAAATCAATCAAACTTGATAGATGATTTTATTGAACTGCAAAAAAGTCTTAAAAGGTCACTGGTTGGCACAGCTGTTGGATCCTGCTCTAATTTTTATCTGAATTTTGTCATTTGTTTTTTTTCATTTCATGTTTACCAAAGTAAAATTTTCGAGGTTTATCAATTAAAAAGAGCAGCTCTCTGTACAGAAGTAAAGAGAGGGGTAGATATAGAGCACCTCTAAAATATGCACCCATATCAGTAATGAGCATACCCTAAAGCCTCTACTTTTCCATATGGCTGCAGTACTACACAGGCTAAAGCCTTACTGTTTGTCTTTTTGGGGTTCAGTATGATGGTTGAATTGATGCACTGAAATGTTAAGCTCAGAAGAAGAACTGCAGTCTTAATTTTTGTGATCTGTCTTTATAAGTTTATATGACTTGGTTTTATGAGGATTACAAACTAGTAAACTATTAGCACCTCGGCTTTGCAAATATATAAATACTTTAGTACTGCATCCTTATTATTCTCTACTAGCAACCATTAACTAGTGGCACAATGCTTGTTAAATACAATACTGCTTTCTTTTGTATTTTATTTAATCTCTATTATTTCCTTTCATATTTCAAGCTGGCTTTTGAAAGCAAATGCATGGCTCCTATAAATGGCACATGGAGCATGGAAGCTCATCCGTCTTTAGAGACTGGATTAAGAATGGGGCTTTTATGATTGTATTTTACAAACTGGGATTTAATTTCTTCATTGCTACTTATAGTTCTATTGAATCTAGCTGTGCATCTTGCCTTTTTATTTTGCATCTCTGCATCAAGAACCTTTTGGAATGCCTAAAAAGATAAACATTATTATGTTTTAGGCACAATTGAGCTATTTATAGTCAAGAACCTTTTACTCTTTATCCACAGTGACTTGTGGATAAGGAAAACTTGCTTCTGTTAGTTAAGGGACTGAAGGCTTATATTGATTGAATATGTATTGAATCAGGCAGTGCATAATCTTTACATAAAAATAGTATTTTCACATTTCACATTTCATACCTACCAAACTTAACAAAAAATAAAACATTTTACCATGGATTAACTAGACCATATGCCTTTATAGCTAAAATCAGGGACCAACTTTTACAGTAAAAGTTGCTTACAGTATAAGTTTAGATTAATGATTATTGGTTTATAATTTGGTTTTCACAGATAATGGGTCTAATTTTGGTGAATGCTTAAAATGATTCTAAAGCTTTTTTTTTCAGAACTGATAAAAGTTAATGATTCAATTTAAATGGTATCACTCATAGAAAGATACAAATATTTAGAAACCATTTACAGAAAACCCATGATCCAGAAAACTCTGGATTATTGAAATCCATCTCCCATAGACTCCAGGTTAATAGTTAAATTTTCTAAAAAGCATTACCTTATTCTCTGTAATAAAAAAAACTACTCTGTACTTCATCCTAATTAAGATATAATCATTAATCATTATTAGAGGCAAAACAATACCATTGGGTTTCAACAATTTTTATAAGATTTAGAGGGCTATTTATCAAAATCCAATTTTTTTTTTAAATAAAAAAAGTCTGACCAAACGAGAATCCACAATGTGACCTTATTTGTTAATAAAAAAGCACTATTTTATCAGATCAGGGACAAATTCAACAAAATCGACCAAATATCTGAATCATAAAAAGCCAGAATTCTTTGGATTGTTGCCCGAAATGTCAAAAATAGTTGGATTTTTGGGCTAATTCCAACACTGAGCAGAAAAACTACCAAACAGGAGAGGGACCTCTCCCATTGACTTATATACAACCACAACAGATCTGAGATACAGGATTTTGGGATTCTGACTTTTTCCATCCTCAGGGTATAATAAATCTTGAAAAATTTTAGTTTTAGGCATTCGGGCTTTAATAAATAACCCCTTTAAAGGACATGTAAACCCCGCTCCACAAAAAATGTAATCAGTCTAAATCTTTAGATAACTGCTTTTCTGGTTGTTAAAAGGTTAACAGTAAGGTTGCAGCATCCCCTTAATCACTTAAACATCCTTCTTCTCTTCTAACTTGGCCCCCTCCCTCAAGAATTTGCTTTGGCAGTTAACTTATGAGCATTCTCAGTTCTTCTCAGATTACTAAACACACCCACCAGTCTAAAAGCCAATGAAGAGATAGGATTACTGTTTTTTGCAGTATGCAGAGAATCAAAAAAAGTGGAGACCCACAACTAGTAAAGCAGTAGCCCAAGTATTTATAAAGTTTAAAAGACTTTAATAGGCCTACATAAGCTTAACGTGTTTCGTGTCTGAATGGGCACTTACTCATAGGCTTTTGGTCTCTCCTTGGTACAATCGTTTTAAAGCGGTGTCGACCAATAAAATTTACATGTTTTACATCACATAGAGCCTTAACCAATCAGAGAAAAGCTAATTTCAATGTCAAGGATCAATAGAAATATATTACATAAACTGCATCATATGGCAATATATCCAATAAAAAAAATATCCAATAATTAAAAATATATATCTATATATGTGTGTGTGTGTATATACATATATATATATGTATATATATATATATATATACAGTATATATGTATCTAATAAGAAAAAAGACACATTATACAGGACATAAACAATATAGAAAAAAAGTGTATTACACAGAACTTAAGCCAGTAGAAAAAGGTTTAAATGAATGGGTGTAAATATAAGTGTACAGTGTGGATATTTTTTTGTATAGTGTAGGTGTACCCAAGTTCTATCCTATAGGGCGAAGTATGTTTGATATACAGTATACAAAACAGTGTAAGACACCACATACAGTACACACTGGGTGGATAACTCAAACGTAAAACACAATGTTAGTGAGTGACTAGTTATTTAGAAAAATTGTAAAAAGCAGAGGTAAAAGTATGATTATTAGAATTAAAATTTAGAAAGACTATAAATTTTAAAGGCATTTGGTATCTAAACATTGGCCCTTTGTCACAGGTCTCTAGATGAAAGGCTAATACAGGACATTAAAATTTGTCATGTAATATCAATCTTTGCCTTACAGGGAAAAGCATGTTACATCATAACACTCTAGCTGTCTGATCATATTTTTTTCTGCTAGCCACCTCTCCTGAGCTCAGCTTAACTATTGCAGTGTTCAAAACCAGCATAACATTTTATTAAATGTTGTGCCTGTGTAAACCTGCATACATGTCTTGTTTTCAGATGTCAATGTTACTGATGATGTATCAAAGGGAAAATGGCAGCCAGGTGAAATCTAGAGGGGCATATGCAGTACAGATGATGTGGCTTGGGTAGGGAAGATATGCCAACTTATATACATGGTAGGGAAATATAGGTTTTACATATCCTTTAAAGTATGTATCTTACAGAAAGAATTCTAGATTCTAGAAAAATTCTAGATCCTGAGCATTTTGGATACCAGGTACCAAACATGTATTATAAATGCTTAAAGCATCATATGATCCCCAGTCACTAGATCAATGCTGAACCAGTAAAACCCTGAAGTTAGCAGTTAGCCCCATAAGTAAAAAAAAAACAAGAAGCTGTTGAGAAAAACGTGTGAAGGGTGGCAGGAAAATGACACTTTATGCACTATATCTTATGATCACATATGTGTTAAGTTAGCAAAATGGCAGTCATGCAGGTTTTTCAGCCCAAAGAATATTTTTTTTTCCTAATGCCTTGTGTTGTTCCTAGTGCCATGGATGGTTCTATATTGTGAAATCAGAATGTTGTTGTGATAGCCAGAAATAGGTTTCATTTGATGGAGTCAGGGTTGAGGTTGTGTGACTGGATTTGGGTTTCATTTATTGGATCATTATTAAATCAAGAATGTTCAGAGATAAGCAGAGATATTGCACCTGAGTTTTTCCGCATGGTATCTTTAGCACCATTTACGACCTACAATAGTCAGGAAAGAACAGTGTTAAAGTCTGGGGCTCTCTCACAACATACAGTTAGAATCATATGGCCACCATTTAATACATTTTAAATTACTTACCCAAGTGCTAAAAATAGAGAATACTTAATTAAATGAATTCCATCTCAATAAAACATATGTAATTATTTTTCTGCCGACGCAACATTTGAAGCCTTTATGTCAATCTCTAGGCAGAACCTTCTGGGTGAAAACTAACAGCTCAGAGGAGTAGTTGCCCTCTCGGCTGCTTTCTTTACTCGTCTACTGTATTTCCCAGGCTGCTGGAATCTCTTGATCCATACCAATGGCACATTGAGTTTCACAGCAGGTATTCCCAGTGGAGATACAGGCTTGTTTTATCCTTAAATGTAGCTTTGGGTTATGCCACTACCTGGTAGCATTGTAATTAATCAGAAAGAGAGAAACAAAAAACAAGAGAAGCATGCATTTTATATGATGAATGTCCTTCAGTCATCATCATTTTCTTATTCTTCCCTCTGGTATGTTCCCTTCTTATATTATATTTCTCACTATAAATGAGTTTAAATAATTACATTAAAATATATATACAGTATCTGACTCGTTTTGCTTAGCTAAATATTAGCAAAAAGGCAAGTTTCCAAACACTTTGAAGTCAATTGAACTATCCAGTATAGTCTATGGGCACTTTTCTTGGTGAAGTCATCCCTATTGGTCACTGTTGGGTATCCTTGATAAAGCTCCTCACAAGGATCAAAATGTTGGACAAAAATGATATGAGAACGTTTTTAATGTATATATATATATATAAATAGAGAGAGAGAGAGACATTTATCGGCACTCACCACTCATTGAATCATTAGCTGGGTACAAACCAAAAATTAGTTATAGCAGTCCATAAAAG
This sequence comes from Xenopus borealis, assembly GCA_024363595.1. Lineage (NCBI taxonomy): Eukaryota > Metazoa > Chordata > Amphibia > Anura > Pipidae > Xenopus > Xenopus borealis. Next base: position 12,407,218 of record CM044434.1, on the reverse strand, counting down.
CACTCACAGCAGTCGCCATTCCGTCTGTATTAATTCATTTATTCATGCATAGTGTACTCAACACGTTTCAGCTCACACCATCGTCAGGATATATCTCCCATTTTTGGAATAAAACACCGTTTGAACCTATTTAAGTCCTGAGAGTGCGGACCCTTTTTCCTTCTTACATGCTACACTGTCTGTTGCTGCACCCAGGCCACATCGAACTGCTGGATTCGTGAGTGCTGATACTCTTTTGGCTTACAGTATATATATATATACTATTAAAAACCACCATGACCAAATCTGCACTTTTTTTCCTACATAGCAATAACATTTTCATGAAATTTGTTTGTGTGGGAAAGAAAATCCTGTAACTGTTCTTGATTTGTCACCAAAAATTGCAACTTTTTAAGATTTGACACCCAAAACCATGAAATTTTCGTATTATAGAACAAAGCTGATTGCAGATCACAATATCTTCAAAATGCCAATGGGACATCTGCTATTGACTTCTACATGAACTCAGCAGGTCTGAGTTGGAGTACTTTTTTATTCAAACCTTTTACACTATTGCGGTTCAATATGTCTCAAGAAATTGAAGGTTTTTTCTAGGAAACAATTGTGTTTTCCTATTTAAAAGTCTTACTATAAAAAAATTGGATTTTAATAAATAGCCCTCTATATATCAGTCAATTTACTTCAAATTGTCGGTGCTTTATTATTAAAAACATAAACTGCAACAAATGCCTTGTCAAAACATATATATTATTAAAAACATTATACAGTATATATTATAGGACCTTTCTCAAGGTACCCATACATGTGCAAAAAATATTAAATACCTTGCTCATATCAAGTGGCATCATAAGGCCCTATTAACCATTTACAGTTGTCATACAGTTAATACAAATCAATCAGTTGTAAGTGATACAACTAGTTTGCATGTATGCTGGAATTTATATATATTTATATATATTTTTAGCATGTATATTTGAACACTTTTCCTTTTTATAATATTACTCTGTACAACAAATCTACTAACTACAACACATTTATTGGGACAGTCCCAGCTGGCAGAAAGCAAATGGGATTTGACTTTGCTTCAAAATATATTTAGATGTAAAATAGATTGATGTGGGACTCATATGTAATTTCATCATTATTTTATAAAATGAAATTGCAGTGTCTATATTGGCTATCCTGTCACAAAAATAAATGGGAAGAAATGGAATAACAAAAATACCATTAGTGGGTGACAATAATAACTTGGAAGAAATGGAATAAAAAATAGCATTAGTGGGGCACAATTTGCACAAATGTATTCACATTTCAAATCCAAATAAAAATATTTATAATTAGCAATTTATTATTTTCTGTACTGACAATTCAGCTGTAAAATGTAGAATTAGTGAAAGCTCTGACATATCCTGATATTGATTGAAGGAAGATGTATGACAGACACAGAGGAAATATTAACTTGCTATTCACTCCATGTTTCCCTATCTTTCCTGTCTCTGTGCATGAAGTCAAGTGACCTTTTTCTTTGACATGAGTAGGTTAGGGGTCATTGCCCCTTTGCGTTAATACTGCTGCCATCTGAAATGTGAAAAATGTCACTTCATAAACTGAAGGCCTTTTCCCCCCTAGCAATAAATAAAGTGCTAAAAGAGAAAACGGCTAAGAAGGAATATAGACACATTCTCCATATTTCTCTCTTTTTATGCTTTCACTCTATGGTAGCAATAAAGAAGAAATAAATATGGTGCCTCACACAAAAGGTAGTACTCCCAAAAGAGTCATCTTTTGCTTTCAGATGTGTACCAGTCTGTAAAATGCTATTCGTTTTGTTCAGCATTTTAAGCCTTAACAAAGAAATCCATCTTTTCTGTTTAAAGCCGTATTTTATGACAGGATTAGATAAGATTTTGGCTCTGTTGTGGAGCAAATGAATGTCATCAATGTAAAGGCTTTGTATTCTGTGCTAGGAACTTAATATTTACAGCTCTGGAGCCTTCCCTTCTGATATCTCCAGTACATTCAGCCAAGACATCATTTCCATCCTTAAAACCCTTAATTTCTAGGTTCTGATTTGCATAGTCATGTGCTGTACAAAAGGTGTAGGACAGCACAGATGTATATCTTTCTCTTATTATGGCCATGGGATTGTAGGGTTCATTCGATTATGGTTTACAGATAATTATTATAGTTGTGCTAGAGCCCATGAAATACCAATCTGTCTTTCAAGACAAATCTCTGCGACCTACAGTATAAAGTGGTCATTGATTCTCTGATTGATGTACCTAAGAATAAATATGTAATATCCAGAGAATTTTCTCTGTCCAGCCATGTTAGATTTGATCATTTTGGCCATTCTGTATGTGAGGCTGCATTTCTCTCCTTAGGTTAAATTAAAGGACCAATATTTGTTAAGTTGCTTTATTTATACACAAACTTCTAAATGTATGTGTTAGTGTGGGCACTGGCTTTGTCCAGTTATTTGTCCCTCCACTAGGATAGTCACAATCTTCTTTTTCACATAACCTAAAACAAAGCTGTACTGAATAATGGGCTTATGTCTCACATTTCCACCTTGTGTTCCAAATCCCCCATCAATGCAACCTCTCTGTTCAAACAGCCTCCCCCATGCAACTTTGTTCCCTTCTTCTGCATCAGCCTCCCCTATCCAAAAGCTTGGGCCAAAGTACTATGTGCCTCATCTTCCTACTCCTTTATAGCTTTGATCTATAAAGATAAATAGTATTACATAGGGTGATTAGTAGCTAACAGATAGGAGATAGGAGATTAAATAGGTTTTATTTATCCTAGTCACAAACAAGTAGCTGCTAATAGTCTCTGTGTGACAGAAGCCTAAGGTACACTAGAGGTCCAATCAAAGTCCTAACTTAGTGCCTTAATTAATAGGACAACATGTAGTTACAGATTCACCATAGAACCCTCCAGTATTGATTATATGTCCATTAAGGGCCACTCACATTTTGTACTTTCCATATATGTATGTTTTGTGTGGCTTCATGTTAATTGCCATAGTCCCTGCTTCACACATGATCTCACAGAAGCAAATTAATTAGAAACTGAAAAGAACATCTGAGAATTTAACTCTAATTTTAACCCCTTGTGAGTAAGATCTGTACTATAGTTTCCATGAAAAATGTGAAATGTTAAAGCATAAGAAGCATCAAATTATATAAGTAAATAAGAAAGTATGTCTCATTTACAGTACATATGGTTACACTGTATTAGTTTTAAAGGGCATGCAAAGGCAAAAAAATAAATTCCCATTTTTACTTTCTTAAATGAAAAAGAATTGTAGAGAACGAACCTGTCGATGTATGTGCTGCATGCCAACCGCTCCCAAAGTGTAAAAGTTTCAAAAATATCTTTATCCACATGGATCTCCAGCGACAATAAAAATATATCTGTTTATTTCCAAATAAGTGAAAACATCAATAACAGAGCATGTTTAGCCCAATATGCTTGACTTGTTTTGTGGACAAACCACTTCCTCAAAAGCTAAAATATATGTATCTAAACATTTTAAAAGAAAAGGTAAACCATGCCTCTAAAAACATTAACCCTCTCATTGATCAAATCAATGGAAACCACATAAACATGAAGCATATGATGAATGAATCTTAAATATCAATTCAAATATAATAAAATTATGAAACAAAACAGAGAACTTATATAAATTATGAATTCATTATTATAATTTTTAAAGTGGCATTAACCAATATGAAGTTATTCATACCATTAAATTCATTATTCTATATAGTTAATATAATCAATATAATTGTAATTATAATTGCATGAGTATATGAAAACACAATCAATAACAATTTCATCTCTCCATATCAAACATATACCAAATATCACAGAACTATCAGAAATAATCAAAAATAATGTGTTAATTCCCAGTCACGGTTTAACCCTCAATGAGTTGTTATAGTTTTAAGATGAAAAATCCAAAAAGCTTCCAATCTGGACAACATCTTATCTTTATCTCCCCCCGAATTAATTTAATGAAAAAGAAACCGATCTCCAATATACTTTAATAAAAAAAAGTGTACAATTTTTATAATAAACCAGACTGTATGTAGTGAAATTCTGCTTTCATTTACTGCTGTGGATAAGAATTGTCAGACGGTCCCTAGCTGTTCTGCAGGGAATACTTATGAACAGCAGGGGGAGCCCCTGCCTTACTTCCCAGCCATGCAGAACTCAAGCAGCTTTATTTGTTTCCCTGTAGAGTGGCAACTTTGTTGTATTGGATTTTATTTTTGCCTTTACATCCCATTTACTGTTTCCAACTCCAGCTGCAGTGACAAAGATCATGGAGCCAGATTTAAACAGATAAACTGGGATTCTATTTGGAGGATTATTTTGCTGCAGCCACTGGTTCTGCAGAGTTGGAGAAAGTTTGTATTAAACAATACAAAAACTATAAAATCCAGATTACATTACATGACAACACAGGACCCAGTGCAGTCTGCCTATTCTAATTATTAATCAGTTTTGCTGTTTCAGCTTCCGGTAGATATTATTTGATAATTTATGATGATCCCTAAGCACCCCAGGCCACACTGAGCATGTGCACAGTCTTGGTCTTGCAGAGATATTTAACAAAGTTACAAGATGACAGCCCCCTCTGCCCAACTGTTTCCTAAAATTAATTGACAAGTTGATTTAAACCTCTTAAACTTTAAAAATTAGCTATAGCTAATGAAAATTAATTTTACTGCTGCCTTAACAAGTTATCGTAGTGGTTCAAATATTACGGCATAATGCCAACAATTGCTCTGTATTTGCGATAAGGAAATCTACAACTATGAATTGAATCCACAGAATTACATCAGCATTGTTTATACACTCTTTATTTATTCTGTTTTTCAATTAAAACTTCTCTTCCACAATTTTTACTAGTTGGTCATATTGGATTTGCTTTCAAATTACATATCTATACACAGATGGCATCCATAAAAACTAGCACAATCTGCTCATTTTGTGAGGTTGTGGATTTGTCCATCCATGCAATAGATAAAATTAGCCCAATCTGATCATACAATAGGTGTGGTGTTTATACAAATGGCCTGCAGGTGG
>CM044434.1:12373438-12397346 GCA_024363595.1 Xenopus borealis | reverse complement strand
AGCAATGGTGTATACTTGTAAGGCTGTGGCTTACACTTGTAATGTATAGTACTAATAATTAGTGGGCGAATCAGCATCGTTTTGCTTCTCCAAATTTTTTGTGGAAAAAAAAAGACATCCAAAATGAGACACCGACGAATTTTCGACAGGGCGAAATTTTGCCTGTCTTTCGCGGGAATAATACTAATAATAATACATTCGCCCATCACTACTACTATAGGGTGTATTGCAACTTTGGGGTAGATTTACTAAAGGGGCGAAGTGGGCGTCTCCAGTGAAAATTCACCAGAAATCCAATCCACAGGGAGATTGCCGATTTACTAACAGGCGTAGAGGACAATTCAGAAAGAGTACATCGCTAACGAAGTTTCATGCCCTTTCACCAGACATATTTTCATTACACTGAACAACCAGTACTCCACAAATTCACTTAAGTGTGAATTTTCCATAATGTTACCACTTTTGCCAGAGTTTCATTTGCCAGCTTAGACCTGGCAAACTGATAAGATGAAGCTACATCCTCCTCAATCTTATTTCAGTGACACCATATCCTGTATGCCGCAAAGTTGGTGCTGGCGTTTTTTCATATTTTAGAGTGGGATTGTGTTTAACTATTAAAGAGGTTTGTTATATCTTTTTGCCAACTTTGTTTTAGGGTGGGTTCATGTCTAGGACATTAAAGGTTCTCTTTTGTCTTTATTTTGCTTCCTTGAACTTTTTTAATAATAACTGGCCACCACTAGCCTTTGCACCAACATCACTAATAAAGACATATATAGTATATAACTTATATGTACCTGACCTTTTCAAATTGAAAGAAGTTTCGCTAAGCAGTAAGGAACGTTAACAAAAGTTCCCCATGAAACGATTGCGCTGTTGTATTTTCACCAGCTTTCAGCTGCCGAGACACATCTTATTATTTGCAAAGTAGCGTAGTGATAACAAATTAATGGAGGGTGAAATGGAGCAACGTGTGGCAAAGCCTTCTCAATCACAGGTGAAAATTTTCCCTTTAATGAATGCTAATAATGAGATACTAATAATGATGGGTTCCAGTGGTTCTTAATTTAAACACGAACATGTATTAAACAAGATCCACAAAAGAGTGTAATGATATATCATAGAATTTCAAGAAGCATTTGGGATCTGACTTAAAGGAGAAGGAATGGTGAAAATTTATACCCCACCTACAGTTTCATCTCCTTCTTACTTACTGAACTGAACATTTTTCCCCCCAGAAGTGTGTTCTGACATGAGTAATCCACCTTTCAAATGCAGCGATGCCTCTGGCTCGCAGTTGCCATCTTTGACTAATTTGCGTCACTTCTTACAGCTGCTTTTCCCTACCGCACATTTGCAGAGTTTAGAAAGTAGTTAGAAAATGCTACACAGTGCTTTTGTGTGCCGTGCATGTGTGTGTGTATGTGTGTGTAGACTGCTCCTGTTCAATAGTATATAGCTAGAGAGTGAGGGGAGCTGTGCAGGAATTTGTGTATAGTTGTCTTGGCAATGCTAGGGAGGCAACCTAATTGGAATTTGGCAGGCCAATAATAAAGGTGAGTCAAAGCACAATATGCAAATTAGAAAAAAGTACTCGCTTCTCTTCCATCTTCCTCTTTCTTCGTGTGGCTGTGCATGTGAATGCAGAATGAAAAGCCAAACTTTAAGTCATCTATTTTTTTCAACTGTGCATGCGTTTGCCCCAGGAAATTTGAAGAAAGAAGAAGCCAGAAGAGGATTGCTCTGTGGTGCTCGTTGGAATAACCCCGGGCCGGTGCAGTTTTCTGCAGATAATAGCACCGGCCTAGGGTTTCAGGTAAGTACATTCACTTGGAGTGCCTAACATTTGGCACCCCCAAGTGCAAGATCATTTTCCTTCTCCTTTAAGTGGAACCTAGAGATACTTTCCTAGTCCCTGAGTCTGTACCTTTTTTCCCTACGTCTGAGTAAGAGCGCACCTTGGAACCTAGTCCCACTAACACGCCTCAGTGGAGCTTTGGACTACGCAGCTAAATAACTCAATTCCTATTTTTCACGCTTAGAGCAACCTAATAAAGTGTATATCCAACCATTAACTAGGTCTGACCTAGTTACACAAGACCCTTCCTGCTTGCTCAGGTATGGACAAAGCACATGTGTGCTCATCTTATATACGCTATCATATCAAACTAAAGAACTATCAGGGTCATATTTTGACCCAGGAAAAGGAGCTTCCTTCTATGGCTATGGACCCCCTTAGCTGTCTAAACTTTTATTGAGGCTCAATTAAATTGTTGGGGACCACTGAATATAATTAAAGGGGAAGCTAATTTACCAGCCCCTGCCTACTTAATAAATGTAAGCAGTGCAGTGCAATCATAAATATGTATTGGTATAGACAAGAAAACTGAAGGCAGCTGGAGGAAATATTAAAATCTTTTTGAGTCTGATTCATTTTCTGAGGATTGATCCTTGACTAGCAAAATGTTTTCACATAACATTACTAGTCTTTTTCAGCCTACAATACATGGTGACATTTACTGACATTAGTACACATGTAAACATATACAAGACATAAACTGAATTCACATGACGTATATAGACCTAGGCAGACAATGTCGCTTATTACGAGGCACAGATCACGCTGTTATAATGATTCTCATTTCAGTAAGGAAATCATTCTGCAGAATAATCTTGTTTTAAATGTGGGTTTTCTAAATTATTCATGAAAGCCACACTGGGTGTAGTATCTTCTGAAATTCAAAGCCTTGTTCTTGGCTCTTGTCAGTTAAGACAGTTTTATAGAAAAAAAGGCACAACATTTATAAGCTGTTTTTACATCTGCTGCACGTTATGATTAGTAAAAAGTGTTGGCATAGAATCTTTTTTACACAGAGATCCTTATCTATATTTTTTTAATTATTCATTTTATATACAGTGTTAAGTGTCCAAAAACATGAACAGACCTCTTTTACGTTGCTCCTATAGGTGCATTCTGCTGCTCCATTTTACATGTTACATGCAACTGAAGGGCTTTAAGTTTACAACCATGTCTGGCCTATGGTGCCTCTTCCCTCACAACATCTAGGAAATTTGGATCTCAGGGTCCCTTATACAGATACCCTTTCCAGTAAGACACATGCTACAGATGAAGCCACTTTGGATTGTGCATTTGACACAGAAAAACTTAACTCATCTATCCCATTTATCCCACTTAGCACAGAATATTGTGTCACAGCATACCATCCAATTAAAGAGTTCACCATTGAAAACAATGGAGCTTTGGTATGCTAATGAAAAGGTTAAATGCATTAAATGAGTTAAGATAACTTTAGATAACACAGTTTCTTCAATTAACCCTGATTCATGACATTTAACTCACAAATCCCAGTGGCTGTATCTGTATATAGGGATCAAGGCTCTGCTTTGTTTGCTGTGTAATACCATGATGGTACCATGTTAATTTGGGAATCCAGGTTATTGATGACTGTTATTGATCTCCATGTCTTAATAGCACACAATGGTTTGGGTGCTTTACAAAGCATTTTATACTTGATAATAACGCAAATCTAAATGCTTGTGTGCTTTCCTTTTAAGTCGATAGGAGCCATGTAGTGATCACTGGCACTTTAAAGCTGAAATACACAGGGTGAAAAATCCTGCAATTGACATACTGTAAGTCTAAGAGAATTATATATTAAAATATTTTTTTTCTTGCTAAGCATTGTGAGCTTTGTCTCACTGTGTATTTGTATACTGCTGAGACGACAATTAAGTTTACTTTGACCTTTTAAAAGGGGAAAACAGATGCCATAGAGGGGGTGGGGGGCTTTTTTAGTGGAGGGTCCTTCTAATGGGGCATGGTGGTGGCGATAACCGGGTGAGTTCTGAAATGGAGTATGTCCAGGAAAGGAAAATCACTGTAAGTATGATAAATTTTTTCATAGAAAAAAAAATCTTAGATTTTTTGTGATTTATGAAACTCTGATGTTGTTAAAAGTCTGAATTAAAAAGTACTCCAACTCAGACCTGCCAATTAAATGGTCCATTGATATCCTGATCTGAGCTAGGTTTTTGGAAGATACAGACATCATATCCGAAAAAGTGGGAGGTTTCGGCTGTAGTTTTTGGTGACAAACCTGAAAAATTAGTTTTTTTCCTACACAATAATTATTCTGAAAAATATATTGCTAATTAAGGGGAGGAAAGTACAGTACGTGTAGATTTGGTAGGAGTAATTTTCAGAAACTAGTGAGAACTTTTTGTTTTTTTAAAAACAACCCTCTTAATTTACATAAAATCTACTTTAGTCATAGAGTTGAATCATCTCCTGGTAAGTGTAGTCAGTTAGGCCAGACAGAGAAGGGATATTAGATACTTGGGATACATTTAAAGGGATAGAAATTCAGTTTTGCCATTTTATAAAGTCGGTTTTTACAATGTTCTGTATTGGCACTTTCGATATGATATGACTGGTTACTTATAATTTTGCAGATGTGTTATCTCTGTCAGCTTATTTCAGTCTTAAATGGATAACTAAAGAATTATGTTACCTAATTGGCTGCTCCTTTTTTTTCCCCCGCCTTCTTTTCTTATTGTACCCCTGTCCTAAATATTCTAAGAAAACAATAAAACATTTTAATTTCAAAATTCCATAAAATCTAGAGAAATTACACCATGAGCAAACACATATATATTTCAGTATTACAAAGAACTCCAAATAACCAAATTATTTTGACAGCATACTAGTGCTGTGGTAAATATGGCTTGGGTTAAGCTTGCTAATATACATTTTTAAAAATAAAGAATCAATAACATTTGCCCCCCTCTGAAAATGTAATAGCAATAAATGGTGATATATAATTCGACCATCACATTTTTTTGTGTTTTTTTTTATCAAAACGCACCGTTTTATTGACTAAAACTCATTTGAATGCATAATTTGATTAGAACGATTCAAACAATTTTTTAATGAAACAAATTCAACTGAACTACAAACCACAATTTGGCTTAATTTATTAAAAATTCAGAGCAACAATTGTAAATGAGGGACAAAAATAAGCGACAATTGTACGTGCAACTTTTTATAAGGGACAGATTTACAATGGGTCAAAGTTAAAAAACTTTGAAATTCAACCATTTTCAAGGGAAAGTGAAATCGAACGATTTTGAAAAAAATCCTTGGATTTTCTAGGAAAATCACAGTTAAGGTTCCAGGAGATCCCCTATAGGCTACAATGGCAATTCGGCAGCTTTAAGGTGACAAATTTGATAGTAGAAGTAGCCTAAAATTACTTCGAAATTCACTTTGACCCTTAGTAAATCTGCCCTTACTTGTTGTCTAGTAACCCCAAATAATTTTGATTATTGAATAAAAACTATGAATTATTCAAAATATCAAACAGTATCAAACTTTTACATGACTTGACAGGTTTTAGCTGGAGTACTTCAGATTTTTAGCAGCTTCAAAGCATAATTCATCTAAAAAAAATCCAGTTTTTTTGCCCCTCTAAAGATTAAACATTTTTCCAAAACACAACCAAAAACATTAGAGGCTTAATAAATAAGCACCTTAGTAAAGTCAGACAACTAGATGGCCTAAAGCAAAGTTGAAATCCTGGTAAGTCAAGTTATGTAGCTCACAAAGGATTTTGACAAAATGTATGGATAAAAAAGAATTTAAAACTAGCATGCAGGTGAAAACCCTTGATTGTCCTGTATTTCTGGTTAAAAGTGGCCAGTCTTTTACACTTATATAAACAAACATTAGTTCATTTATTAAATAAAAAGGTGTTCTGTGTATTATCATTTGTATTATTAAGCACAAACTTTAAACCAGTCCTTGTTTTAATAACAGTTAAGTACAAAATTATTCATTGTTTTATTCTTTTTTACAAACTTTTGTCTAAAAGCAATTTTTACAAGAACAAGGACAGAGTCATTGTTAATTATTTATACATTTTTGTGTTGGAAACTCAGTATGATATGAACAAAGTGCAGGAAAGACATAAGGTGCTAATTATGTGAAAATAATATTCTCAGAAATGGATGTGTTGGTAAGACTGACGTAAGCCTGGCTAAATCAATGCACATTATTTTTTAATATCAGTACAAAAAAATTGCAAAAGTTACAAACTTTCTGTACAGGTTTTCGCTGAATTGCTTTTAGTCTTCAAACAATTTAGTTGATACATTTATACTAAAAATGACTATGGTAAATAGACCATAAAAGGCTTAGCTACTGTAGCTACAACACATAAGAGCCGGAACTAGGGGTAGGCAGAAGAGGCACATGCCTAGGGCGCAAAGGTGAAGGGGGGCCAGGCAGGTACCTCTTCTGCCACCTTCCCCTAGCTCAGACCCTTGTGTCTCACATCTCGGGCAGCTCCTCTTGTCTTTAGTGTGTGCTTGCTCTTTTCTTTGCAAACGCATGCTTGGACTCGTGTCCCCCACCGCCGGCAGCAGTTCTGGTATAACCGTTGTGTCCGTGTACACGATTAAGTCTGGAATCCTCATCGCACGCGCTTCTGCACATACGTGCACACACTTCAGAAGGGGGGCAATATAGTCACCCGGGTTGGTTAGGGCGCCCAACTGACTTGGCCCTGCACTGCAACACATATACCATAGTGGTTATAAAGGATTTGCAGTTGTAATTGTAAAGTATGGCATAGTTTTGAGTTACCTTACAACAGTGTTTCCTTAAACTGTAGGTGAGCTAGGCCCAGCTAAAAGAACAATGCCTATATATTGCACTTACTTAAATACACATGAAAGCCCATCTTGATGCTGTCTTGTTCGGCCAAAGTATTGTTTTTAAGAGAGACATAGACCATGTATGTGGTTAAAAGTAAAACAGAAACATTAAAGTCATAATCTTCTGACTTTTATTGAAAATGTGTAACCATCTTGATGGGGTTGTTAATGGACATAAGAATAAAGCTGAACATGAAAGCATTCTATGAACGGAGATTTTACTGTTCATTTTAAGAATAAAGAAAAAAATGATATAATAATTATGGTAGTTATTCTAAAAAGCATAAAAAATAGTGAAAACTGTATGAATAAGAGGAAAACAAAACAAAGGTCAACTCTGGAGACAATGGGCAAAATGCTTACATTTACTTTATAGTCTTACTGATCAAATATATCTGTTTGCATTAAAAATTAGATACAATAAAGTTTAATAAGTTGATCATGAAGTGAATGAAAGAAAGTGTCTCTTAAAAAACTCACCACATTAAGGTAGAAGCCCAGGTGCACCACAGGCACTCAAGTGAAGGCATTCTTCCACCAGCCAGGTTGTAAAGTAGAAACATTTATTATGTCCACATATACAGCCTTAAGCTTTCCGTGTTACGAAGACTGGATTAGTTTTAGGCACAATAAATAAGGGGCAAACCCCTAGGGAATAGTCCAAATTTGATTTGTATTTGAAAATAAGTTGAATATCAAAATTTATAATATACTGTCTCTTTAAAAATTCAACTTCAACTATTCGTCAAATTGCTGTTTTAGCCTATGGGGAGTCATGTGGTCCAATGAATTCAATCGAATATGATCCAAATTCAATTCAAAACAATTGAATTCAGCCTATTCACTTGAAGTTCAAAAATTCGATTTTTAAATAAATGTCTGTTGGTCTTTTTTTATTGAAATTTCACCTCAAAATTCGACCCTTGATAAATCTGCCCTAAATGTCCCATTCACTGCACTTCTATTGCTTTAATTCTCCCATTCCCTGCACTTCTACTTCTTTCAATCTCCCATTCCCCACACATCTACTTCTCTCAGTCTCCCATTTCCTGTACTTCTTCTCTAAATGTCTCATTCCCTGCACTTCTACTTCTGTAAATCTTCAATTCCCTGTATTACTACTTTTCTAAATCTTCCATTCCCTGCACTTCTACTACTGTGCATCTCCCATTCCCTGCATTTCTTCTCTAATTGTCCCGTTCTCTACACTTCTACCTTTCTAAATATCTTATTCCCTATACTTCTAAGTCTCTAAATATTCCATTCCCTGCTAAGATGTGTCATTTGCATTAGAATTTATGTTCCAAACAAATTACTTTTCTCACAGGAATCTTATTGTATCACCTAATGTGTTGTAGAACATTAGTTTAGCAAACACATCACGATACCATACCTTGACTAATGACTGCTTACAGTATGTGTCAGTAAACACATTCTCTTATTTTCTTTCACTGAATTCAGCATTAGCTATTCACTAATTGTGCATTATTCCTGACAGACTTGGGGTTTGTCTGTTCTATTCCTTTTCAAATTTGCAGATAAGTAGTTTTATGTTTTGTTTTTTTACCCTGTTTTTTTTTTTTAAATGTAAGTCACATCTCTCTCTCTTGGTAAATAACTGTACTTTTGCACATAGTATTTCGCTATACTTCCAACAGTTCTTCAAAAATGTATTCCAGCTAAACATTCTATGCAAGATGTTGCCAATTTGCAGACTGATTCGACTAAACTGGAAAACTGGTTGAGAAGGATTTGGGTATTTTTGAGGACAACCAAACTGTAACTCTAGACAGTGTCCGTCAATGCACTGTAACAAAGTACTTTCTTTCATAATAGAGGGAGTGGGATGAAAACATTATTTTGTCCCTTTATAGATCCCTGGTGAGGCCTTATAGACACATATGACATGAGAAGGTATGGAAGTAAAAGGTATTTACCGATGGGAGAGCATAGAGATATCTCAACAAAGAACCGCTCATACAGCTAAGCAGGTGGCTCTGTCCTCAAAGCTAGATTACTAGTGACCAAGACTAGCTTGAGAACAGAATCTATCCTAATTGCGAGGTGGTACTCCCAGGGGTATCTGGAAATCTGTTTACAAAGAATTTTAATCTCTTTAGAGGACATTATAGACAGAAGGGATGTTTTTTCATGGAAAAGAATGATAAACAAGATTTGACTTGAGAAATTAAACTTTCATTTACAGCAACAAAAATGGTTTTTCATGATGAGGGAAGTGCAACTGTGGAATGCGTTTCTGGGATTAATACATTGGCTTGGATGATACTTTAGGCAACAGAATATCTATAGTAATCTCAAGACCTACAGTTTATTAAAAAGTTTTTTTTCCTGTGACTGCAGTATTAATGAAGTTAGGTTATATGTAAGTGTATCAATAAGATGCATACTAGAACTGTATTTTGTTGAGAGTGCAACACAAGGCGATTTAAAGGACAGAGACGGCCCCTGAGAGAGAGGTGCTGGCAGTGGTGAATTTCCCAGTGGGTAACACAGAGGCTTCTGCATTGATATGCTCCACCATCTACTGTATGTTGAGAACGACAGTTCTGCAATGGACATGTCCTTTTTCACTTTCTCTCTGTGGGTGGTGCATTGGTGAGGAGTGCTGCTACGTGAACTATGTCCTTGGAAACATATTAAGCCCATGTGTGTTGCTCTATTCTTGCTGCTTGTAAAGTAAGTAACAATGAGCGGTTTGCTTAATATTTTATCTTTGAAGGTTTAACCACTTACTACCTGCCAACTAAAAACTAAACTGTGACTTTTTGCCTATGAGTGGGGATTTAAACCCACAGGAGTCGATTGGAGCTGGAATAAGTGACTCGCTACATACTTTTACAGACTGCATATTTACCATAGACTTTGTGACCTATTTACCTCTGGAATGAACTATGGACACTATGGGGTTAACTATATAAGGGTTTGGCGTTCAATCTTTTTTTTTTTTTCCTTATTTTGAGTTTTTTTGCTTATCTCATTATGTATTTTTTTCTTTTTTTCTTTGATTTTAACCATACACTGTGGAGACAGGGGCTCACATCCTAACAATTAATACTTGTATGTTGTTTACACTTTTTTTTCTGTTTGGGTTATTATTTTGCTATGATACTATATATATTAATTGATATGTTTGGGTGTTTCTACATAAGGGAGATGTCTATGCAAGGTTTGCACACTAAAGAGAATTTAGCATGTTGGGATGCACTATTAGGTTATTGTATATATTAATTTGAATAGCATGGTGAATCATGATTCTTTATTAATTTATTTATTACCATGGATTTTTACTTTTTAGACATTTTCTATATATTTATTATTTTAAGATGGGTTACATAATATCACTGTTTTTGTCTTTCAGTGTCTAACACACCAGAGGGGGTGGGGGTCATGTCCCAGTAATCCAATTAGTTCCCCATAGGTTCAAAGGTTCAAAATTAGCATAAACATAATTAGAATGAGACAGAACACCAAATTTTAAAGTAACACCACTGTGGCCCCATGACAAAAATAGAGAGGGTTTAGATTATTTTAAAGAAATATAACCTAGAAAAGTACTCTTTGCTAAAGTCTATAAAATTAAATTAATTGCATGCAAAACCCTGGTAAAGAAAAGTGATTGGGATGTCCTGAATCATAGTAAAGAGAAACTCGACTGAACGGCTGAGCTTTGTAAATTAAGGAACAACTACTCAGAGAATGAATAACTAGGATAAATGTTTAGAAAGGTTATACTATAGATATTTCTGAGTTTGCTATGTTGTCTTGTTTTTAAACTATTGCAACTAAGGGGTCAATCATATTAAGTTATCATCGACTGATGTGTTTTTATTTTATGGGGATCTATTGTATTTATAATGACTGGCTGAATGGGTGGTCACTCCATTATGATAATGACAATATGTCACTGATGATGCTGCTGTTTCCCACCCAACATAGAGATTTAAGTCATTGTTAATTTTTTATGTGACACTTTGAGAAAGGCCGTGGGTCGGCCGAAACGTCAGTCCGTGTTTAAAAATAAAAACTTCAATTTTAATTAGTAAGACCTGTGAGTGTGGATTCTTCTGGATAGATTTTACACATGGTTACATGAAGTAAAGCCAAGTATTTTAACTGTGAATTTAAACTGATTTGAAGAGCTGCAATGATCAGAGGATAGGGGTAACACAGAGTTTACGTTCAGTGGCTTAGAATCAGCAGCTTTCAATTTATTACTCTAGTTTGGAGCCATTTTACAATTGATTCCCAATCACACATTTGTACAAGAATTTATGTACCAAACAATTAACTTTTCTCAAAGGAGTGTTATTGTAAAACTTAATGTGTTATAGAACATTAGCTTAACAAATGCTAGTCAGATAACTGTATCCTGACTAATGACTGCTTTTAGTGTGTGTCTGTAAACACAATCTCTTATTTCCTTTCAGTCTACTATATTTAATAGTGTGGCTGTGTAAATCATAAAAATTCTCTTGTTAAATGTAATTTTCTATGGCACTTTTGGATATTATCAGTAGTAGAACAGGGATTTGTGTACAGTAACATTACATACATTTCATTGTACTGTTTTATTTAATAGAATATTCTTAAATATTTTATTTTCCTTTCTTATAATGTATGAGAATAGGGAATGCATTTTAATGGAAGATGATATGCAATTCAATCCAGGAACAATGCCTGTTGAGTGAAATAATCAAGCTGAAAATGTGCTTTATACATAGTATTGCATGTCATGCATCTTGCATTTTGACTACCTACTACCCATATGGGGATCAATTAAATGGCACCAATGCTTCAACTTGTGTGAAGGTAACAGGCTCTCAATGAAGCATATATGATTATGCAGTATATCATGATATGTCTTAACAAAAGAAAAATTGTTTTATTAAACTTACTATATCCAACCCACATGAGCTCAATTGTGGCTACATGTGACCATATTTTTTTTTTTTAAATGAACATGTAAATGAAATGGCACACCTTTTTATGTATCATTTATCCATGTACAACATTGCAATGGTTTGTATCGGTCTTGTTTTTATTCTTGAAAAAAACAGCTTCTCTCTCAAGGTGGGTTGTTCAGAAAACATAACTTTCTTCTGATTGCTCGGAAAGCAATGCTATAAACGTGAGAAGAAATACTCCAGAGATTCATCAGGTACAAATCAGTCCATTACTTAAAAAATACAACTTTTAAGTAAAACACATACTGTTTTATTGGTACCTATTTCAATGAGAGCTGTTGATTTTTTAGTATTGTGGCGAAAACTCAATTTAAGAATTCTCATGGCAGTATTTGGAAGCAGATGCTAATGGCATGTGAGCCTCAAAGGCCATATTATAGTGCACATTTGCATAATACATAATGCATCAGATACAAGCATGTTGACTTAACAAGGCCTCTGATTGAACCTTTAATAAAAACACCAAATTCAAAATAAAACTTGCCAAAACAACTCAACATTCACTCAGCAAAAAAACATTATTCCAGTCTAGCACTGACACACTAATCAAATCTACCCATAGAAATGCTGCTTTCATTCTACAGACTCTACATTTCTCATATTGATCTATTAAAAATGAAAGATTCATCACCCCCAGCAGCAAATAAGAGAAAATTAAATAATAATTGTAGATTGTGTGCATACATATCAACAAACAGAAGGGCTTAACAGAGAAGAAATGTACAGATAAAACCCATAAACTATGTATGCTTAGAATTTCACTTTCAGACTTACATGTGGCAATCATGGCTCTGTTTGAAGAGTAATGGTGATAGCTAGTGAACCCACTCTATATTGTTGCACATAACAACTATGCCTCATACTGGGACTAACGACTGTTTTTAGGGGAGAAACCGGAAATTCTATACTTTGAGGACAACATAAGGCAGACAGTTTGGAATATAATTTTGACACACTGCTGTGCAGTATATTGCTTAGAAATTAAAACAAGAGAAGAAGAGGAGGAAAATAACTGTGATGAGGCACACATGTTGGAGGACCTGAACTGTGAGCACAAAAATTGTGCGTGTCTCTGGAAAGTTAAGTGTGCTTGATTTAAATAATAGTAGCAAAAAAAAAGCAAATGATGGATGGCAGTGTTTTGGAAATTTAGGGCAAGTAGAAAAGAACTCAAGGATGCTGGTTTGCATAGTTAGATATAACCAAAAGAATATTATTATATATACATTATACTAATTATTTACAACTCCGTGAGCTGAATTGGCCTTATGATTTACAGATCTGTGGGCTCAATTAAAATAATTGACTTGCCAGAGGTATGAATGAGTTGGTCTTTATAAATCAGTGACCGGTGAGAATATCCACCCACAGAGCTTTATAATTGTGTATTACAAGGGAAAATATTTTTGTTCTAGGTTTAATCAAGATGTATCACTGACATTATAGTTGGATTTGTGTGCACAAAGAAAACACTACTGCATCAATTTCACTCTGGTTTACAGGGCAGACTGATGGTTACATTTATTAGCTACTACCCTTCTTGTAAACATAAACTTGCATTTAGAACGGCTTGGTGATAATGTATTGTTTTACCCTGTTACAAAAAAAAAGCTTAAAACCTGTTACTTTTCAGAAGCAGTTTACAAAATGGACAATTTAAATGATAACACAAGTAATAATGTATTTTTTTTTTGTCTTCTTGGCTAACATCAACAATAAGCCTGAAGAATTTTGTCTTCTTTACTTTGTACTTAGAATTGATGTTATAAAGTCTGCAGTTTTCTTTTCATTTATTATTTCAGATTATAAAATTAATTTAGTAGCTTAGTTTGAAAGGAATAAAGTATGTCCATATTGGGTAGTTCTGCAGCTCCCCCCATTGGTGCAAGGTAGACTGAGCACAGACTGTTGGGCAAGGGCACAATTGCTCAGAGCACGGGCCCTAAGGGCATTAGTGCTTACTGTATGTCCAGTTCAATATTAAAGAATCCTTGTTCTCAAATTATCTTACAAGGAGACATACACAAATAATTGAATTGACAAGGTGCCTTTGGGAGGATTCAATGCACACGGTAGGGAATACTGTATACTGTATGTTAAAAAATGGGCGTCTAAGCAACAAAGAGATAGCAAGACCCATATTGTACCCTGCAATAAAAACCATAATATTTTATTAAAAAGGATTAAAGAAAAATAATAATAAAGTTCCCGCTGCAGGACAAAAAGTATCACAAAGTAACAAACAATATGTAATATTTAGATCTTGAACGTAACAAATGACAATTACTGATTATCAAACAAGAGAAGACACCCTACCATTTAAAATGTAAACTGTGCATTGGGGGGTTCAATTAAAAAAATTTTTACAAAACAGAGAATAAATCATATTTGTAGGGGTTGACTTTTACTTGCACAGATGTTTTATTTTGATATGTGTAGTTGTTGACTTGAATGCTTTATGAAGAAGAAAGTTAGCACAATGCTTATGTACTGTGACTTATATGGGGACACAAGTTGAAGATGAAGTTCATCACAGTTGGCCAAAGTGGAACTCAAAGAATCAGGTGACCATAGACAGCTCACAATGTAGCCGATCTCAACCTTACTTTAATACCTTATGGTCTTTGTTTGCATGACCTATTTAGAGGGCATTGCTTGACAAAAGCATGTGTAGGGGTCATTGTACAACCCTAATATTACTTCCCTCACAATTTTGTCCAGCATCCAAAAGGGTTGATTGTTGTTAGTTTCCTATCACAAGTATAACCATGGTATACATTGATAGAAGATTTTGTTTGGTTTTTAGCTAATTAACATGGATAATTACCTAATCTGTTTCCAGTCCTGCTAAAAGCACGTTCCTTAAAGATAATGTGTTTGTTTTTTTATCATGATATAAACCTCACTTTTATCATGATATAAACCTCACTTAAGATAGGTAAGCATTACAGTTATTCTACATAATTTGCTTAGCAAAAAAGGCTGCTCTCTTATTACTTGTTTATTTTGTCCCTTTTTTGTTGATAGAGATCATATCAATCTTTTTGACATTGCAAACCAAGAGGAAAATAACTCAAGGAAGGAATACATATCTTTTTTTTTTTTTTAAACAATCTCTTGCACTTCATAGTTTAGTAAGATGATCCCATGAACAGCATCCTAATATATGAAAACAAGCAGCTGAATATGCCTGCTATCCAAATTGTTCCCAGGGCTTTGGTGTTGGAGCAAATTAGCAGTAATTCATATTCAAACACCCACAGTTGGCATCTGAATTTTACAAGCTTTGTGGAAAGGAAGTCCCAGAACACTGTTACGGTAAGCAAGAAAGTATTATTAGGAATGTTTATGACAGGTGGCATTGTTTTGCTGGAATTTTTATTATCTACCTCTGGGGACAAACATTGTGTATAGTATCAGGCGGGTGCATTTGTTTGCTAAGCTCTGGTTGTCTTTAATGACATGTTTATAGTTAATTCGTTTGGCTCACCAGCATCTTTTACAGATACCCATAATTCTCCCATTCAGATTTGAAAGAAAAGGAATTAAAGGGAATGTAGCACATTCCAATAAATATTACAATGTCTGTATTTTGAGTGGAAATAGATTTGTGTTGTTAGAGATTTGAATTCAGAAAAGCTGACATTTTGTTTCCTGTAGATTGTCTTTGACTTCAATTATTTGTGTATATTTAACAAAGAACACTTGCAGGGCTAAAATAAATCTTTATTAGGGCAGAACTAAACAGACAATTTTGGTCCGTTTTCGGCGCATCCGATGCTGTGCATGCTACAAAACCATGCTAAAGTAATAGAAAGTCGGATGGTGTCACAGCACTGATCTGACGAGACACGACTGTCGGATGCAGACTCAGCATGCAGAATTTTCATCCGACAGTCATGTTGCGTCGGATCAACGATGCAACACCATCCGACTTTCTATTACTTGCCTTGTTTTTGTTGCATAACGTCGGATGTGCTGAAAATGGACCGAAATTGTCAGTAGTCCTGCCCTCAGTCATTCATTTTAAAATCATGGAATGCACAACAAATACATGCTTGACAAGTTGTTGTGTGCTCTATGATTTTAAAATGAATGACAAATAAAAGATTCCTTTTAGCCCCGCATGTCACTAAAAAATTTAATTTGGATTCCACACTACGAGGAGCGTTCTACACTTTGCAGCACAGCGTAAATGCAATGGAGCAGTGAGTACTCCCTTGTTTCTTTTCTCCTTTAAGAAAGAGAATTAAAGATTGGAAATTAGCATGGGCAGCATAGTCCTATCTATGCATCCAGCTGGATCAGTATTAACTGCCAAGTGTAGGTATGGGAGGCAATCCCAGAGTCACGTGTAGAATTCTAAGCAAGTCTCTCAGCTGACTTCAAACATCTGGTTGCACCAGAGGTCAAGTGCCAGAGGTGATTATCCTTAGCAATGCATGGGAGAGCACATATTGGCACAATTCATTAAGGTGCTTGCATCCAAACACACTCCTGCACTTTTATATGGCTCTCAATAAGTCCATCCAGCCTCTACATGACAGCAAATAACTCTGATGCTTCCACCCCCCTGGACCTGTCATTAAATACCAGGTTTTCCACAGCAGGTTGCTTCAATAGATGAAACAAATATGCACCCAGTGAATCAGATGCAAATGCCATTTTGAATGCATGCTCTGGTTACACCACCCCAACCAAAAATCTTGAATGCAACTTGAATTTAAACTAAAGTGCAATTTTGATGCATTGACCACAACTGCAGTGAAAGCAACTCATGAGGCTTGAGTTTTTAAATTACTTTTTTGTTTACAGATTCAGGCATAGCATCCAAAGGCCCCTTTTAGTTGAGCTTTTCATAAAATTAAAACATAAAGTTGTAGTCTTGCAAGGGCTTTAAGTTCAATATTTATTTTGGTGTTTACAAAGAGTTCTTCAATCAAGCAAAATCAACAATTAGCAAGATGTTGCTTTGTGTGGCCAAACAAAGACAGATAAAAGAGGTTAACATCAGTTCAGCTATCACTTTCATTTCAAATTATAACTTGTTCCGGAATATACATTATCTTCATTGGAATGAGTATCATCCTTTCAGCCATCACATGTAATTACTAATAGAATTGTATTCAGATATATGTTATCTTCATCAGAGTGAGTAGTCATTAACACAGAATGCCACACAAAGCATGAAAAGGATATTAGAAAGATCATACTGCATGCTTGTTTAGGATCTGATTTCTCTCAGCTTTCTGTAGTGTGTTTATCAGGGATACAGAAGTGAATCAAATGCATTATATTATGCGTCATTTATTTCATATACACAGATCAATGCTAAAATTGTTCATGAGCACAGTGTGGCAGTGAAAAGGCACTTTCTCTCATGCAAAGTGTTTATGCAGACAGATAATGCTGTGAGTCTAGTCAGGTGGATGTCATTGCTCATAAACATGAAGAATACAAACTCGATCAGATACAATCAGTCATTTATGTTCCTTCTTGCTTTGACTTCCCATCTGAACTGACGTCTTAAATCAATAGCAACTCATTTTTAACATCCGTACATTTTCACTGAATTACTGTCTTGTCTGCTTTATTATATGATGCACCCAGTTTTCATTTTGAATATTCTTTCTCCTATCATTGCCTGATAGTGAGGCATCTTTTTTCTTATACAAAACAGAAATCTTACAGAACTTTCTTCACAGTGATGTTGTGATGGAAGATCCTATTAATGCCTTTAAGAATGGCGTGGGTGATTTCTTGAGCAAGCCTAATATCCAAGGCTATTGTGATACAAAGATTTACAGTTAATTTAGATATTGGTGTATATATAGATTACAGTATATATGGGAACGTATATGTGGAGTGGTTGAACATGATGCTATTAGTCCAACATAGGTTGGCCATATAAGTACCTGATTTCTATTTTAGCATGTGCACATGATAATAAATTAAGCTTTATGTTTACTAGGAGAAATCATGGAAGGCAATTTAAAAGCAGCTTTAAGAATATTAGAATGATAGAATTATTTTAGGTCAGTCTGGCATATTTAACAGAATATAATGCAAAGGGTGTATGATATCCCTTTTCCATGATTATTACCAGGAATGCTGGCTTTTTTCCTCCGTACAAAGAAATTAACTTGTGTTGCTGACAAGGAGCAAAGTGAAATTCTGTAATTTGTTTTTTCTTCTAGACACAAGTAATGCTGAGGTGTGATATTTGTTTTTGAGGTGTGATATTTATTTTGGGGACGAATTAGCAGGAAAAAAAGTGTAACTTTTACTGGACCAATTATACAACAAAATTGTGTCAATTTCCGAATCAAACAAACTACAACTAAAACCTGTCAAATTCACGTAGAAGTCAGTGGTAAATGTTCCTTTCACAACTGGAAGATCTTTGGTTGATTCATGGTTTAAGAGGTTTTCTGTTGTTTTTGAGGCAAAATTTTTTGCAATAATATGAAAAAGTTGTACTTATTGTGCAACAAGTCTAAAAGGTTGTGTTTTTTCGTACCTTTTCTGTGACTTTTCTCATTTTGGATCTTTTGATAAATGACTGACATTGTTAGAAATTAGTTTATTTGTGTTTTCAAAAACCACTAAAATCAACCGTTAATAAACAGGCCTCTTTCTGTGTGTTATGCTTTCCATTCATGCATAATTTATTTAGTACATGCGCAATCAGTTTTGCTCATAAATTTACATACCTTGGCAGAATTTATGATTTCTTAACCATTTTTCAGAGAATATGAATGATAACACAAAAAATGTTCTTTCGCTCATGGTTAGTGGTTGGCTGAAGCCATTTATTGTCAAAAAACTGTGTTTACTCTTTTTAAATCATAATCACTACAAATGACCCTGATCAAAAGTTTACATACCCTAGTTTTTAATACTGGGTATTGCCCCCTTTAACATCAAAGACAGCCTTTTTGTGTAGTGTAAGTTTTTTGTGGTAGTGGATGAGGCTCTTTATCTTCTCAGATTATAAAGCTGCCCATTCTTCCTGGCAAAAAGCCTCCCGTCCCCATAAATTCATGAGCTGTCTGTCATGAACTGCACATTTGAGGTCTCCCCAGAGTGGCTCAATGATATTGAGGTCAGGAGACTGAGATGGCCACTCCAGAATCTTCACTTTATTTTGCTGCAGCCAATGACAGGTTGACTTGGCCTTGTGATTTGGATCATTGTCATGTTGGAATGTCCAAGAACGTCCCATGCACAGCTTCCTGGCTGATGAGTGCAAATTTTCCTCCAGTATCTTTTGATAACTTACTGCATTCATTTTGCCATCAATTCTGACTAAATTTCCAGTGCCTTTGTAGCTCACACATCCTCAAAACATCACGATCTACCACCATGTTTCACAGTAGGAATGGTGTACCTTTCATCATAGGCCTTGTTGACTCCACTCCAAATGTAGCGTTTATGGTTGTGGCCAAAAAGTTAAATTCTAATCTCATCACTCACTCATCATTGTAAGTGGCATTTGTGCAATAATGGCTTTCTTCTGCCAACTTGATCATGCAGCCCATCTTTCTTCATCTTTTCTCCAAGCCACACCACATTTTTTCAGAGAGTCCTGTATTTCACCTGAAGATATTTATAGGGTTTTCCTTGCATCCTGAACAATCTTTCTGGCAGTGGTGGCTGAAATTTTAGTTTAATTTGGTTTGGTTTCAACAGCACCCCTAATTTTCAACATCTTTATTAGAGTTTGAACACTGCTGATTGGCATTCTCAATTCCTTTGAGAAACAGATCACATGTGAAGATGGTTACCATTAATAGCCATTCTAACCCTTTTGTGTCAAGTTGTGTGCATGTTATCAGGCCAAATCACCAGGGCATGTAAACTTTTGATCAGGGTCATTTGGGTAGTTTGTGAAGTGATTATGATTTTAAAAGAGTAAACAGTTGTTTGACAATAAACGGCTTCAGCCAACCACTAACCATGAGCGAAAGAAAAGTTTTTTGTGTTATCATTCATGTTCTCTGAAAAAGGGTTAAGAAATCTTAAATGATAATGTATGTAAACTTATGAGCACAATTATATATGGGTTCACTGTGCAAAGAGAACCCTAAACTTTACACCAGGTCAGTGGCAGTTATTGTGCATCTTGACCAAGTCCTTAGCAACAGGGAAACTATTGGCACCAAACCCCATAGTGACAAAATGCACAACCCTTTTGTTTGCATTTTACGACATGTAAACTGACCCAGGCAGTGACTTTTATGAATTTTATTTTATCAGTGTAACATTATACAGTATATTAAACATTATATATTAAAGGAGAACTATACACACCCAAATGAGTAAATGTAACATTGCTGCCCTACTGGTCACCTTTTCAATTTACATTTTTTTCTTTTTGCTTTAATATAAGCAGTTTTAAACACAACTGTTTAGTGGAGTGATGCTTTTCTGCTGCTGTAACATTGAGACCAAGAGATGCTTTTTTTGCATCAGTTACTTAGTTTTTAGGTTAACTGGAAGATCATGTTGCCATGCCATGATCTTAGCAGTGTAAAACTGAAAAGGAGTTGTGTAAGTTGCAAATGTGCTCAGGAGCAATTTACATTTATTTGGGTGTGCATGGCTCCCTCTTTAAAATGATTTATGTGACTACTCTTTTAGTAAAATGCATTTTAATTTCATGTGCAATTGGTTCGCTGGCACTAGTGTTATTTTGTTCTACCCACAATGTTTATGATGTTTTAACATGTCCAAACCACTGACATTTTCACGCCAAGCAGTTGGCCATTGAATAGTATTAAAAAAAGATTAAACAAACACTTTGAGGTGTCAAAAATTCACAGCAAACATCCCAATTATGAGCAATGCCTGATTCTGTTCTTACTGGATTCATTGCTTATTTCTGAACCTAAAAAATGAACAATAGTGTAATCAATATTTAATTTCACTGGTAATGCTTATACTTCCTTCTCCTTTTATCCCAGCCCCTTCACTAATTGGCATGGTGAGAAAAGACTGGGCATCGCAAAACAGCATTGCGCTCTCCTGGCAAGAACCAGACCATCCTAAAGGGCTAATTTTGGACTACGAGATCAAGTATTATGAGAAAGTAGGTCTTGCTCAGCATTCCTGGAAAACACTCAACATGCAAGTAGTGATTTATTTCTAAATGTTAAGCAAACTTGTTTCCAGTATATACAGTTTTTTAATTGTGAAAGAAATGTAAAAGCATTTGTTGCTTGTTTTAGTAAACTTGGCTCAACAATTACAAATGGAAGTCTTCTTTTTAGGAAGCAATCAAAGATTGAATCTGATATCTAACAAATTGTCTGATAAATAGTGAGCCAATCTGTCCCAGTTCGATTTGCAAAAAAATTTGTGAAACTGCAAAAAAAGTGCCAGAATTGCCAATTGGCAATGGGTGTCAACTTTTTTTTCACGTGTGCAATAATTTTCTCTCTCTCCAAATAAGTTTTGTCTCTCCAACTTTTTTGTTGCAGAAACTTTTTTGTTCACATGCACAAGTCAATGGGCATTTTTTCTTGCAACTTGCTTGTCTCAGTAACAATTTTTTTTGCAGTGACTTTTTTGTTACTGTGACATTTTTTGCAGATGATTTTTGTTGCAGTTAATAATCACAAGCTTTGTACTACTCTTAGTAATTGCCTCTGTAGTTACAGGACTATATAAATCCATTGCATCACCTGTAGAAAATAAATTAAAGACATTCACAGTATCTCAAGTCAAACATTTATTTGTGCAAAATCGCCAATATCAATATGCCATATTGAGTCACTGAAAAGGATTAGCCTAGACATGCTGTACCTTATTATTTTTAGGTTTCTATACTAGACACCACTCCCCAATAGTTGAGAAGATCCGAATCCTTGAAGATGCCAAAAATCATTTTTTCCCTACCTTACTATTGATTGACAATGTCTCTATAGACATGTAGCTCTCCATCTTTTTATCCTGTTGAGGCTTAGCGCATGTTCAGTATGACTTGAACTGATTAATGAATAGCCCTGCAGCAGCAGTTTCTATAGATATTGTGTTCTACTAGTGAATGTTTTATGTCAACCCTATGCTGGCTGCTTTATAGCTGTTCAGAATAAACTGAGCACGGGGAGTGCCACTGACACCAGAATAATCAATTACTAATTAAAAATGGGGACCTCTTCTTTGATGCTTGAAAGTGTGTTACTGTCATAGGACTGCTGTGCCCAGGCCCAGCACAATAAACACATAAGATGCAGCATTTCTACCTTAATACTAGATTTAGTTAACTTTTAATCATACGGGAGAACAATAAAATAGTTCACAAAAGAGAACAATGGCTCTGAGCTAATCAAGGGAATGTTTAAGTTCAGGTTTAAAGATTTACATTGAATAATTAATTAAAGTGTTATACAGTAGGTATTAGTAGTATATTTTTAAATATATTGGCAAACACAAAGCCAAAAAAATCCCTTAGCATCAAAATGCCACAAATGAGATGTAAAGATAAAGTTTAATTCATACCTTACATTAGACAAAATGTTCTTCAGTGACTAATCATTAATAGTTACATAGATACATAGTTCAATTGGGTTGAAAAGACAAAGTCCATCAAGTTCAACCCCTCCAAATTAAAACCCAGCATACACACACACCCCTCCACTCTTTCACACAAACTGTATATGCCCATAGCTATACTAACTGTAGAGTTTAGTATCAAAATAGCCTTTAATATTATGTCTGTCAAAAAAATCATCCAATCCCCTTTTAAAGCATCAACAGAATCAGCCATCAAAACATTATCCGGCATTCCACAACCTCACTGTCCTCACTGTGAAGAACCACCTACGCTGCTTCAATTAAAAGTACTTTTCTTCTAGTCTGAAGGGGTGGCCTCTGGTGCGGTGATCCTCTTTATGGGTCTCCTGATAATTGTGTATAATGTCCTCTAATGTGTTTGTAAAGTGTAATCATGTCCCTTTGCAAGCGCCTTTTTTCCAGACAAAACAACCCCAACCTGGACAGTCTACCCTCATAATTTAAGTCTAAGGTTGTATTTTTGCTAGTGGAATGCTCTACATGGCTGTCAATGAGTCTGCCTGAAAAAATAATGTGTATAAAATCTGTGCGTGACAAAAATGTGAAAGCCTTTCTAAACATGAGTACAAAGTGCCCTGCTAATAGATCACATTTCCTTCTACTAATTGGTGTTGAATCTTGCACTGTCCATGTAAGATCTTGGGACTACTGTACGTCTTACAATTTGCTTTGACACCATGCTTTAAAAGGGAAAAAAAAAACTTTTTACTGGGACACCATTACTAAATTGAATAAAATTAGATATATTTGGGCCAGCTTTGGAGGAAGACAGATGGTGTTAAATTGAGTAGCAGACTAATTTAACATTTATAAACAGAGAAAACAGATTATACAGAAAACACAAGGAAACAGTCTAATATCATCATAAACACATATAAACACAACATCTTCTTTAAGCAGAAAGATAATATCCAGTAACAGATATTACTTAGTCCATCGGTTTTCATAAATTTTTATCGTTTAAGCACTGAGCTGATTCAGTTATAACAATAAGGAAATGGGAAGAAACTGGTCCCCTTATTGCGTGAACTCTGATTTTACAGTTCTTAAGATTTACAGCTAAAATGTAACGAAATAATGTGAGAGAGCAAATCCAAATATGTATAGTATATAAATGTGTATTGTTTTCCTTGTTTCATGTAGACTGAATGCTAGTTTATTTTATGTGAGAGCAAAATTATAGTATTGTAGTACTTTAAAGGAGCAGTGAGGAGATCTAACAAGATCAAAAGAGGCTGTCTGCAAGTTTGGATATATGGCTCTGAACCATTAGGCTTTATCTGTAATTTGCATGTCTCCGCCCTTAATGTCTAATTTTTCGGTATTAAATGCTATGTATATGGTATGAGGCAAGCAAATACCTTTTGTTTTGAGAAGGCTTTATAATGCAGTACTTAAAGGGAAACTGTTAAGTTGAGGAAGTAAGAGAAAATTGAAAACTGACTCTTTGGGAGAGAGATTGAGATCTAGAAACAGGTATGCCGATTTGCCAAAACATAATTTTTAAAATATGGTGATTTTATTTTATTTCTGTAAAAGCTGGAGTAAATGGATGATAGCATAAAAGACAGAGCACAACTCCCTCCTCTGCAGCTCTCTAACTTGAAGGG
>CM044434.1:12325328-12359357 GCA_024363595.1 Xenopus borealis | reverse complement strand
CGCGGGAATTCGCCGCGAATTCGACCTAGGCGAATAAATTCGCCCATCACTACTACTAGCATGCACAATGTAAATTCTCCCTCTGCCCAGCAACCCGCGAAAACTGGGGCTGTGGCTCTGGCGGGCCCCAAGGGGGTGCGGGCCTGAGTGCAATTATACCCTCTGTACCCTTGGTAGTTATGCCACTACATAGACTTTATTGGAGCATATGATGCACATGACAAAACATTCATTATTAGGGAATATATAGAGTTGGGTGCTCAGGTAGGTAATATATGTTGAGCTGAGCTTACTCCGTCTGCAGGACTAGAAAAGAGGTCATCTGCTGCTGTTGTTTACTAAAAAGGCTTTGTAGCATGTTTACTTTTGTTTGTCTAAAAAAGCTGAATATCTCAAGATTCTATAAGGATAAAATTGGAGAATTGTTGTCAGCACACTCCACTTGAAAACTAGGTAGCAGCAGCTTATCGACGGGTGGTGCAATACAAAAGAAATTGAAGTTACAGAGATAAAACAGTTTGCCATTTTGGAACAGCCTTCTCTGTTTTATAAAACTGTTACATTCACACAGTACACCAATTTCACAAATGTACATATTTTTAGTGGACCCTTCCCTTCAAGATTGAATGTTATACCTTGTATATAAAGTTTATTAAAGAATGAAAATAAATGTTAGGATAAGAAAGATGCATTGAGTACAGTTGCAACATGCAAGAAACCCATGTATAAAATAAGCATTAAATTATATTTATTATTAACTTAGTATAGTTTAATGTAAAATATGTTATGAAGAAACCATTGTGGGTTATTTACTTTACTATAATTATGTATATATGTATAAAATGAATGTCCTCATTTACAAAATTAATAAAATACATTGCATTTTAACATGAGCTCAATGATTAAGGCTTGTGTTGAATACACTTCTTGAATATTATTTTAATTAAGGGACAGTATACACCTAAAAACACAAACACAGTAAATAGGACCAGTGATAAAATAACATATTTCTTATTTTCCTGTATTTTTGCCATTATAAAGCAATAATTTAAAAGTTGGGCTATTTGTACTGAGGTTCACCCCTTCTGTATAAACAGGGCAATTTGTTCATAATTAACCCCTCCCATCTCTAAACAGCAGTCTTTGAGCAGCTTATTATCAGAGGCTTCTCAGTGGACTGATAAATCATTTTAACAGCTCTTTTGAAGTTCATTGGGTTCAGAAAGTGACACAAAGTTCTAAACTGAAAGTAGATGCATATATTTGTTTAGTGCTAGAAATATTAATTGAAGTTATCCCCTTCCGCTGCTTTAAACAGAGCAATTTGTTCAGATCTCCCTTTAAAAAAACCTCCCTGCCTTCTTTAAGCTGCAGCCTTTGAGCAACTTATTATCAGGGTTTTTTTTAATGGATTGGTTTTCAGCACATACATTATTCATGAGCTTGTCTTGAAAAGGTGTGTAAAGTGTCCCATTAAGAAATGTTTTTTTGTTAAAAACAGTCCCAGTTTAGCACTTCCTGGTTCTGATGATCAGTGGAGTATTTAATATTACTAATTAGCAGTCAACCAGTTGAGAAGCCCTGATGCTCAAAGGCTGTACTTTAGGGAAGGGAGGGATTTGTTAACAATGGGAGAGGGGGATGGAAACTCTACTTATAATTAGTGTGTTATAATGGCAAAAAATCTGGAAAATATCAGTTTATAGTGCCATTTTTGGCAAAGCTCTCTTTAGAGATATTGTATATTGTATAGGATAAAGATAATGTTAATTGCTATTTTATAGTTGGAATTTACTGTACATGGTTGCAATAAACAAGAAAATAATTATTTAATAATTAATCATAAAATGTTTTACCTAGGTCAAACTATCTAAAAATAAGTATATATATATATATTAAGCCTTAGTCATGACCCATTTAATACACAAATCCAAATGGCTGCATCTGTATATATACTGTATATATATAAAAAACATCCATCCATCCACTTTGAGAAAGGCCTCAGAGGAGGCCGAAACGTCAGTCTTAGTCTTGCATTTTTAAATAAATTATTTTTACATTTATTAAGACCTGAGAGTGCGGATCCCCTTTTGTTGATAGATTATATATATATATATATATATGTATACATATATATATATATATATATTTATTTCAAATTAACTAGTATTGATTTATGTACTGTATCCCAATCCAGACTGATGTAGAGGTGGAAAAAAAAACAAATAAAAAACAGATAAAGCCAAGATATGGTTAAGAGTAATCTTGTGTCAGTATTAGAAATTACATTCAATTTTTCTGGAATAGGTCATCTGACATAATTCTGTGTTAATCATATTTTCCTTATAATGTGCACTGTAACTATGGATATAGTTTTCTTATCAAAAATCATATAAGAGCTCAATGTGTTGGCAGAAGATATTGGCACTACAATAAACCTGATTTAGGTTTGTCATAAATCAAGTGTGGAGAGCAAATTTTAGAGAGTAAAGTCAGTTGTTTTATAAATAAAATAAATGAAATTGTTAGGAATCGGCAGATTACTGATTTTGAAATACAGTTTTGCCCATAATATAATTGTCAATTCATATAATGAATTACTATATTAAAAAAAAAATCTTATTTACTACTTAAAATGCAATCAATAGGCAACAGCTTTACTGGTGTTAAAGGGGAAAGGTTCTGAAAGATTGGGTTAAACCATATCAAATTCTTTGGTTACAATTCACAACATTGATACGGATAAGAAATGAGACTTGGGAGAATAAAGTGAATCCTTGAATTACCAATCACAAAATGGATTATTGCTGAGAATAAAGAAAATAGTCCTGGATAAAACCCTGGATTTATGTTAAGGACTCTAGATGCTATCAGTGGGTTCATCTTGACAGTGAGCTAGCATAATAATAAAGTTTTTAAACAGATCTAGAAGGGAAAATAATCATTGGACTATTTTAGGATAGGGACTAATGATTAGTATTGACTTCCATTAGACTAAAAATGAGACAAATTGAATTTCAGGTAACTACAGTATTAATATGATGTATTATTTATAAAACACCCAGATGTATTCCTCTGTATTATAAGATTATGGAACACATATCAGATATTGTGTACAGATATAAAACAATAAAAAAAAAACTATTCAATTATAAAGATGGTCATGAATGTAAGAATTTATGGAAAACAGGTATTGGACCTGTTATCCAGAATGCTCGGGATCTGTGGTTTTCCAGATAACAGGTCTTCCTGTAATTTAGATCTTCATGTCTGAAGTCTACTAGAAAATCATGTAAACATGAAATAAACCCAATAGGCTGGTTTTGCTTCCAATAAGCAGTACTCGAAAATATGTTGCATGCGTAACGGTTTCCTGTGCTCAACGGTTTGCAAGCCTAAGTTCCTAACTGAAGTTAACCCTTTAGCAGCAGGGCCTTGATAAAGTTTGATATGATATGATTTTTATAGGGCCACAATTAGCTCCTTCGTTGACCTGGCTTAGGTTTTGTCTATGCATATTTAGGGAAGGAATTTGGGGAGTGACATTATAATTTTTTTATTATTTTATAGTTATACCAGGTTGATAAAACAAATTGAAGTGATAGTAACAAGGGAAGTGGGAAACATTGCCTGACGGTCTGAAGGGTAAAAAGCAAGCTGAAAATTTAAAGAGAAAGTCATCTTTGAATGAATTTTTAGTCTGATTTGCACATTAATATTTTGAGACAATTTGTAAATGTCTTTTATTTTTTAGCTTTCTCTTTATAATGTATTATCCCTTTCTATTATTCCTCTTTTTAACATGAACTTGAGTTCATGGTTTTTATTGTAATTATTTGTTTTTATTACTTCTTTTTCTCCACTGGCCCTACAAAATTCAATAAAAAAAAGTGTCATTATATCCACTGCCTTAACCTACCCACCATATTGCATTTTCAGATTTAGGCTGGGCAGTTATAGAACAAATTATTATATTATTCAAATACCACAAACATGACAAAGGAATCGCTCATTTTCTAAAGATATTACTGTCTATAAAATTGATTTGCAACAATGGGACTTCTAACCCTTGGGAAGTTGCAGAGCTGCTGCACTTACATTTTTTAATAAGATATAACAAAAACTCGTAAATTGCCCAGTAGTCTACCTAATTACTGATAAAGCAATGTTTCCTTTTATCTGTACACTTGTTATGAGGAAATAGACAAATAATGGACCACAAAGCGGGCTTGAACAAAGAAACATCTGACCTTTATGTACACACCATAAAGAATAATTTTTGAAGAATTTTATTTTTTAGAGTTTTATGGTTTATAAGGCTTTAGATGGGCTCATAGCAATCATAGTCGTACAATGAGATGCTATTTGGGTAGGTGTGTGGGTGATCCGTCTCCTGGACAAAATATTCTATAAAAGTAAATAAGGGAATGGAAATTGACACAAGCTATTGTAGATAATTTAATATGAATGCTTTCAAAGTGTCCTTTCTCTGTGCTCTTGTCAGAAAGGCTGAATTAACAACCTATTACTGTGAGCTCCTCACTGCGCTGTTAATAGCTTTACAGTTTTCTTTGGAAATACACCTGCTGCTAATAAAAGTATTTATACTACTGCAGGTATGTAATGATGCTAGATGGTGCATTTTTATCATTTTTTTTATAGTGACCTTGCACAAACTTTGGCCAACTACACATAGCAATGCAAATAATAAACTAATAGATTGTCAGTCTAAACAGCATTTTGCTTCTCAGAGTGGAGAATTCTGAGTAATTTCCTCTGTTTCATTAAATTAAGCAGAGACCTACACTAAAGCAAATATAAATTTTATCTAGCTCTGAGAAAACATTCCAAATCATGTATGAAATCAGCTTTCTAGTCCTAACTTTTGTGAACAGCTATGCTTGGTTTTTGTACAAACAGTGTGTTTTTGTTACTGAATTTTAATGATATTCAAACAAAGGAATCTTTATCTTAAATTCCATTGGTTGTGAAAACATTTCTTTCATGTTGCTTTTGAGAAAAAGGCAGAATGCTATTTTTGGATCAGAATTGTACATTCCAATTTGCATTTTTGGCATGCTGGTAATGCGTCATTATCACCAAGCCACCCCAACAATACATATTTTTGTGTGTAAAATAGAAAATTAAAAACAAATATGAGATCACAAAAAAGTCAAAGTGAAACTGATGGACAGGGTATTTTGTCAATTTCTCATTCTACAGAAATAGCAATTGGTAGAATCATCAAGTGTGAAACAAAGTACAGAGTTTAAAAAAGTTTTATGAATATAGTTTTCGGTGTTTAGCAGTACTGCTAATATGCAGACCTGCCATGATCATCCAAAAGGCAATGACACACAAGGAGATTTGTCACTTACCTGTTACAGCAGGCAACACATCTCCTTTCCATTGCAAAAGCTTTGATTCACCACAAGTAAAATGCATTAATCGTGTTAGTCTGGATTAATTGTGGGACAATGCAGAGCAAGGAATCTTTCCGTGACACTGTCAGATCGCCAGGAGTAATGTATTTTTCTTTCCTCGAGGGAAGGCATTTTCAGGGGATTTGTCAGCCATCGTTGTCATGTGATATGTTTAAAAGTACATAAACTACAAATGGTAAATGTACAGACAATGAAATTTGCCACTAGAGATAGTCCAATCCAACTAGACTCTGTTCCTTTTGTCAATACATTTCTTTTGCCAATTAGAATCCTAGCTTTTTAATTGTAAGAAAACACCTTCTTCAATGTTGAACATTTACACATTATCCACAGTTTGCCAAGAAACCCCTTGAAAAGGTTGAAAGTAGAAAGAAAGATACATTTTGAGACTGGATCTTGTGCTATTTTATCAGAACAGCACCAATAATTAGGCATCTACTATACTGTATAAAGTCAATGATTTCCAGTAGTTCAAAACTTTTTAAAATAGTACAGGTATGTACTCTCTTAACTTAGTGCACATATAAAGGAATGAACAAAAACTACTCCTTCCAAAAAAAACACTGCAAAAGAAAAATTAAAAAAAAGGAGCAAAACTGTCATTATATTTAAAAGATTCAAAATGCTTCTTCATCATTTATGTTTTTGTTGTTATTTACAGTAAAACCACAGTTTGTCAACAAAAGGACAGCACCATTGACCCTGTGCATTCCATTCATTGAAGTGGCATATACAGTATATGCAGGAAAACAAAGAGAAAGGGAGCATAAAAGTAGAAATAGAAATAGAACTCATCAAGACTAACAGGATAAAAGATAGCAAGTATCAAAGAGAAGGGAAGGAAAGGATAAGTAAGGAAATGTAGTGAAAAGAGTGGCTACAAAACTAATCTGATAGGGAAAAGTAAGTGGAGCAAAGATGTTAGTAAAATTGAGGGGATTATTTACTAAAACCAAAATGTTCAACTTCAAACAAACTTCCATCCAAAATTTTACCTTATTTATCAATATAGTAATTCAAAACAATTGGTGTGGGAAAAGAAAAAAGGAAAAAACATGATTTGACACCCGAAAACTACGATTTTTTCAGATTATCACTAGAAAACCTACTAATATTTTGGACTATCATACGAAACCCAGCACAGATCATGATTGCTTTCAATTGTAAAAGGGACATCTGCCAGTGACTTCAGCAGGTTTGAGATGGAGTATTTTTGGATTTGGCCTTTTAGCTCCCTCAGGGTATAATAAATCTCCAAAAATTCTAGTTTTTTTTTACAGAAAAAGTCTGTTTTCCCCTTTAAAACTATGACCAGAAAAACATGGGCTTTAATATATAACCCTCTTAGAGATTCATGAAAAAAAACAAAAGTTAGTAAATGGACCCCATAGATTATATTAGGAAACAGGACCTGTCTAAAGGATGTATTAAATTTCACTGATGAGCCATCGGCAACTTTTGGAGCTTGTGCTAGCCAATAACCTCAATAGGCCTCTCTTCCTTCTTCACCTACCTCATTAAAACCCAGTCTCAACAATCCAACAACAAAGCACCTCGTATATCAGACCACTATATGCACCTCCAAGTTGCTTCATTATTAAGCTCCTACAATATCTGTAATCCAGCCTCTTCATCATTTACTGGGCTCCTTTGTTTCTGATTACTTGCCTGTTTCCTAAGTCCATGCCATTTATCTGATTGACCAACTTCATCTAACCAGTGAGAATGACAGGTGAGATTTCAAAGTCCATGTGAAAGGTGTGGTGTTTATACAAATGACCTGTAGATGTCACTCTGCACATGAGTTATACTGTGCATACACATTACATTCTATACTGCTTAAGGTGCTCGAGTTTAAGTTACTGTTGAATCCTAGTGGTTGCATGAACCTGCTATTAAAGCACTTTTATACTCATCCTCGGCTACCAAAACATAACAAAAGGTAATTTGCATATGAGAGTGAATGAAAAAGATAGAAACTCCCAAGCTGTTCTCCTGACCTAGTGGTCAAGGAGAACAACCAGAAACCTGGAGGTTCCTGGCTCAACTCACAGCAAAGCCTTACGTGGCATTACCTTGCACACTGAATACAATCTACTTACACTCAGTCCATTGTTCCTAACACAGGCAGTTTACAAAATGAGTTTAACCCCCCATCACAAACAGTGTTGAAGGTGATCCTGTCTGCCATCAACTTGGATATTTCAGAAGAAACAAACAGCACTTATTATACATTATGGTTTATTCACACTAATACAGTATTTTTCTCTAGTGATGGGCAAATTTATTCGCCTAGGTCGAATTTGCGGAGAATTCCCGCGATTCGCCGCTGCCGAATAAATTCGCGAATCACCAGCAAAATTTCGCTTGGCGAAAATTCGCTGAAAACGAGTTGCGCGTCAGTCGCACGTCGTTTTTGACGCGCCGAAAACGACGCGACGTGCGGCGAAAACGACGCGACGCACGCCGAAAACGACGCGACGCGTCAAAGTTGACGCGACGCGCGACAGACGCGCGACAAAATTGACGCAACGCGCGACAAAATCGGCCCGCGACTCGTTTCGCGAATTTTTCGCCGTTTCGCGAATTTCTCTAGAAATTCGCGAAAAATTCGGCGAAGCGAATCTCGGGAGATTCTCCCATCACTATTTGTCTCCCATTAACATCTGCACTTAATCTAAGATCACCTCACACAATGAATGTAAACATATATTTAGTTCATGTAAGATTTAAAAAAAAATGTATCTAAAAGCCAAGTTATTATTATTAGACCCCAGAGCGGGTACACAGTGCTGTTGTAGCCATGTGAAATTTTCTTATGCTTTCAGGGATTGTGAATGTGGTCCTCAGGGAGTAGTTTCTGCTTTATTACCTTTACAATTTATGCTTTGTGAGGCATCCCACACTTCATCTTGAAAGTCCAAGCTCCAGCAAATTTTGTTTCATGTTAAGCAGATTGGATAGGATTTCGGAGTTGCCCTACATAAAAATAGGACTGAGCCAAAGAGTTTGCAGCATGCCATCAAACTATATGCAAAACTTTAGCATTCTTGTCGCTTCTTTTCAGTTTTTAGTTTTTAAACAACGCCATATACATTATTCATGGTTTGAGACAAAATATATTATTTTGCTTGATTTCTATGACCTAATAATAAATGCATTGCTAAAGCAATTACAGATTACAGATTTTTTTTTAAAGAAAACTGGTTCAGTTTACCAATCACAATCTTGGGTGAAAGCAATGAACAGTTACAGTATGAGCACAGGCATCCCTTCCATCAATGTTTCACTTTGGAGAAGCTGTTTAAATTTTTCTTTATTTGAGAAGTTGATTTTGTGGGTTGCTTTATATTCATCAAAAGTATCATCTTGGTCCCTGAACGAAGTCAGATACATCTTTCTTGATATGAGGTGTATTACAGCTAGTCCCAGAGAAGTGAGAATATTTTAGCTGTAAATACTTCAGCATGACAATTTTTTTCTAAATAAAGACTTCAGTACAGTTTTTGAACAGGAATATATTATATTATTATATATATAGATATATATAGATTTATATATATATATATATATATATATATATGTTACTTTAGGTTTTATGGGACACCCCATGGATTTTCAAAAGATTATTAAGGATCAATAACGTCCAGTATGTTCATAACTGAATCAGAATAACTCTTAATCAGCCAGGGAGGCTTTAATTTAAACACTATTAATGCTGATTGACCTGAAACTTGAAATAAAAAAGGTGTAAGAAACATTTCCAGATTATATAGTGAATTAGTCATTTGGGCTTACAGTTATAGTTTTAATATGATTGTTCAATTGGATCAATACTAAAATACTAGAAATCAGCAGACTTTCCAGTTTGAACTTTCATACAATTTCTAGTTGTATACAAGTATTGTCAACAAAATAAATGTGACTTGCTATGGGTCGTTGTCCAGTTACATCAATGGGAAGTGCAAGTAGCAGCAGTCAACTAATTCACAGTAACCTTTCTGCTTTGCCTTGCCTGTTTGAATACATGTTTGGAACATGGTATTCCTTGTACAGGAATGGCACCTGTTATACAGAATGCTAGAGACCTGGGGTTTTCCAGATAATGTAATTTGGATCTTCATACCTTAAGTCTACTAGAAAATCATATAAACATTAAATAAACTCAATAAGTTGGTGTTGCTTCTAATAATGATTAGTTATATCTTAGCTGGGATCAAGTACTGTATAAGGTACTGTTTTATTATAACAGAGAAAAAAATAAATAATTTAAAAAAATGTGGATTATTTGGATAAAATGGAGTCTATGGGAGACAGCCTTTCCATAATTTGGAGCTTTGAGGATAATAGGTTCCTGGTTGACAGGTCCCATACCTGTACAATCATTTTTATTGTTGTTATTGTGATGATTGAGACCTGGGGTTGTGGATCATAATTAGTGTTTGTTGAATCTATCTCTTTTTGCTTCGCTAAAAAATCCGCGAAACGAGTTGCGTCACGTTTTTGCTGCGCATAGCATAGTTTTTGACGCACGTCAAATTATTTCTGATGTTTTTTTTACGCCAGAGAATTTTGGCAAGGCAAATTTTCACTGGCGTTTCATGAATTTATACACTGGAGGCGAATTGCGGGAATAAATACGCCCATCACTAATCATAATGTCTTAACTCTGCCTAAAACATTTAGGCATTAAATAACCCCAACAGTATTTTGCCACCAACACAGATTCATACAGCTTAGTCACCATAAAGTACAAAATATTGTTATCATTACAGAGATAAGGTAACAATTACAATTATATTGTTTGTTTAGAATGGACTCCTATAACTCAGAACGTTATGGGTAAGGGTTTTATGGATAGGGATACGTGACTGTATCTTGTTATATGACCTGTTTAACTGGGTGGTTTTACAGCATTCTTAGGTTTGGGGTAAACTGAATGCATCTCTCTCTTTCGCCAACAGGACTACCCCCGGATAGCGCCGGCATTTTGGCACTACCTGCGGGTAGAAGTGAGTAATTGGTCTTTAAAACACACACCTTGTTTTTTCATACCTGTGATGGTGCGCTGACACTGTCTTTATCTATTTAATTCAAAGCAGAAACGTTCTCTTTTCATTTGCTTGATATACTTCAAACCAAATGATCATTTCATGCTTCCAGTTTAGAGCACAGTTTTACAACCAAATCTGGAAAAAAATTTCATTGGAAAAAAACTTGTTACATAAACACATTGCCCATTTCACAAATGACTGAGGCTGGGTGTCTTAACTAAAACAACACTGAATATGTGGATGCTGTATTGTAACAGAATCTATCTCTTTGTGTTTTCAGGAACACGAGCAGCTCAGCTATTCCTCTACAAGATCCAAAGCATCAAGTGTTATTATCACAGGCCTCAAGCCGACCACCAAGTACATATTTCACATCCGTGTCCGAACTACAGCGGGGTATGGCGGTTATAGCCATAAGTTTGAATTTGAAACTGGAGATGAAAGTAAGTTTATAGTAATCATATTATTACAAAATGTGTTTAGATTCCAAATTTTCAAAATGCCCCAAATTCTTGGTACCTGCATACTATAGCTCCACATGTACAGTATACTTTCCACATTTTAACCAATTCGATGAATATTTCATATCCGGCAACATGCCATGGGGAACATAATTAGGTATACAGTAGTTCTACTTTTCCTATATGAAAACCAAGGTGTATCCACATTCATCAAAATGTGTAAGCGTAAGCTCTCAATAAGCTCCCAATCTTTTTGTATTTTTTTTTTATTTTCCTCAGAACTATATTTCAGACAGATAGGGGGTTAGCACATTTAACTAATTTTCAAACCAAGGTTTTCTCAAAATTGATCACATAAAAAGAGAAAACTTAACTGAATGTTGTTTTCTCGACTGCTAGCATATTATGAAGAACTTGATTGCATTGATTTATGCACTTTCCCCCAAAACCAAATTATTATTATGATTATTATTAATAAAAAGGCAACTTTAATAGAAAATCATAAAATGTAAAAATTGCATCTTAAATATATTTCTATATAAGCTGGCTAGGTTTTAGTTGCAAATTTAGTTTTTTTTTTTTTTTTTTTAAATGTTTAAAATATTAAAATTTGTGATTTTTTTTCCCCCTGGTTTTTTCAAACTGATTCAAAAACTCAAATATGAATGTCAGTATTTATAGATTGCATCTAACAAAAGTAAATGAGCTAAAAAATGTCATAATGGTTTTTTATAGGTGTGTAGGACATTATATTTATTCGAATGTGTTCACAATTTAAAGTTTATACCAAAATGTATATCTGTAAATCTGTGAGAATGCTGCTATGAAACAAAGCATTTTTATTATGTTTTGCTCAAATAATTTTTCCTTCAGTAGCCATAAACTGCAGCTCCCAGCATTCTCAGCCAGTCAACAGCTTGGGCTTTGTGGAACAGAGCAGCTGGTGTGCTGTGAGTCTCGCTTGCCTGATTTAAAAAGATGAATATATGCTACAGACAACAGTTGCTGAGTTGTATCTAGATGTCCAAATAAACTACTGGCTTTATTAAAATTTAAGTATTTCAGCAGAAATGATTTTTGAACAACAGTAACTTCAAGGTTCTTTCCGGAATGCAATTTGTGCTGCCTCAATAATTCCCCACAGTTAGATGCATCATTACTGGGAGCAGCTAGAACTGGCAAAACGTGATTATTAATAGTACATTATACAGCAGATGCATAAATAGCTGACCCTTCATAACTATAAGGCTGTTTTAAAATCAATAGTTTAAATACATTCTTTTTTTTTTAGCTAGATGAAGCATTTCATAAGTATGCAAGCTGCTCGCCTGTGTGATCCATGGCTCATAAATATTTGCTTCCCAATATTCAGCTAAGCAAATATTAGTTCAGGCAATCCCTAGTGAAGTAAATAGTTGAGAACTTCTACAAATGTTTGTCATTACAAATGCCGGCGATAAGCTTCAAGCCACCATCAACTTGACTAAATGTTTGCACCAATTAAGTTGCATCTTCAGGTCAAGGATTCTCTTTAGGGGTTGCAAGCAATGATGACAACCTAACAAGGTAAAACTACAGCAGGGAGACCACTTATTATCTCTAAGCAGACAGCATTGCACTCTTACAGTATTTAAAAAAAAAGCTATCACAGCTTTATGTAGGCAATATGAGATTATTTGTACAACTAATGTGTAGTTTATTTGACATAATATTAGATATTGCTTTACTCTTTCTTATTTAGGGCTTATTTGTAGTGATGGGCGAATTCACAGCGAATTCCCGCGATTCGCCGCTGGCGAATAAATTTGCGAAACGGCAGCGAAATTTCGCCTGGTGAAAATTCGGCGAAAAAACGAGCCGTGTGTCGTTTTTGACACGACGCACGCCAAAGACGACGCAACGCTCTGAAAACGACATGACGCGCTGAAGTTGACTCGTTTCGCGAATTTTTTCGCCAATTCGCGAATTTCTTGGGAAATTCGCTAATTTTTCAGCGAAGCGAAACTCGGGAGATTCGCCCATCACTACTTATTTGAATTATATAATGTGTTTTGTTCTATGGCTGTCCAGTTTACCACATTGACAGATGTTAGCGTTAGTGCCACTGACCCCTAGTATGCAGGCATTCATTTGTCATAATGAAGCATGAGTAGGTGAGAACATGATTGGAAAGATGAACATCAAGCAATAATGTATTAGTTAGTCAGATTTCTGCTTGATGGGGTCACATACCCAGAGTAATTATTGCATTTAAGTTGTACTATGGAGAAAATAAAATAATAAAATAAATAAAATCAGCAAATACAAAGTTAATTACTATGGGGTTTCCATATTGACATAATCTTGTCTCCTTATCCTTCAATGGGGCACACATAAACACTAAGGGGCAGATTTTCTAAGGGCTGGTGAATATTTGGCAAATAAATATTCGCCAAAATCGAATAAAATATTCGCCGGCTTTAAGAGCATTTTTGACTATTCACCAGAGTCGTACGATTAAACGGTTCTACGAAAAGTCACAGAAAAAACATTAGAATATTTGCCAAAATCGTACAAATCGAAAGTTTGAAACGTTCAATCGTACAATTGAAATTCAGCAAAAGACTTAGAAAAAAAAAGCCTATGGGGGATTCCCATTGGCTTCTATTGCAATTCGGTAGGTTCAAACTGTAGGCAGTCGAATAAAAATTTTAAGGGAAAGTTCTTCGACTGGCGAATAGTCGAACGATCGAATATATATGTATTTGATCTATTCAATCTATTCAATGCGATCGAATATTCTATATTCGATAGTCGAAAATACTTAATTTGCATATTCAAATAATTGCACAATCGAATAGAGACTATTCGAGGGAATATTCTAATCCTTCATATGAATTTAGTAAATCTGGCCCCATATGTTGACCCCTTAAGATTTTAAAGAAGAACAGAGGTGTTGGCTGTGAGCAAGTAGACTTCAAGTTATTCCATATAGGTAATAGGTTAGGGAAATTGAAGGCTGATGAAAGAAGATGGTTTTCCTCTGCCAATGCCACTTGTGATTTAAACCTGTTTGGGTACATCTTTAAATCTATGGCAGTTTACCTTTAGAAAAGTCCACACTGCAGTTTGGTGTTTACATTTTCCTTGAAGGAAAACAATTATTCCTACTAAAGAAACAATTTGTTAACCCACTGAACTGAACGCCTGTTCATTTTTTCTCTGTTCCAGCATCTGATCTGGCTGCAGAACAAGGACAGATTCTTGTAATAGCCACGGCGGCTGTTGGAGGATTTACACTTCTGGTCATTCTCACTCTGTTCTTCTTAATCACTGGGAGGTAAGTATGGAACATTGAAAGCAATTTTGACTTAGCACACACAAAAAAATCAGCACTGACATTTCACATAGTTGGAGTTGCTGGGAAAATTCTATCATTCATGCAACTAAGCTCATTCCTTTAACCCTGCAGTGAAACAATTGTTTGTATTGCATTGTGAATAGTATATTCTATTGATACAGTAATTGTTCAGTGACTACATTCATCCAGGAGTTCATTAGCTTGGTTTATAGTCACAAAGATATAGGTCTTGTCACACTCATGATTTGGAGTAAATGTTCTGAAAATCAGTCCAAGTCAAGTAATGGTTCCTGTGAGTAAA
This sequence comes from Xenopus borealis, assembly GCA_024363595.1. Taxonomy (NCBI): domain Eukaryota; kingdom Metazoa; phylum Chordata; class Amphibia; order Anura; family Pipidae; genus Xenopus; species Xenopus borealis. The sequence goes on along the minus strand of CM044434.1, from coordinate 12,344,757 downwards.
CGTTACTAATTTGAGGACTAAATCCTCTTTTAGGTCATGCAGAAGCCAACAGCTCTTCAGGCATTAACAACAAAGTCCTACATCTTTTAATTCATGATGATGGGAGCTCTAGAATATGAAAACTGAACATATGCCTGTTACACTGTACTTGTCCTAGAATGATATTTTTCTTGATAATGCACTATATGTATAATTCCAGGACATTTACTCAAAGCTCAATTGCACAAAATGCTGTTAGTAGGACATGCAGTTTATAGACTGTAAGCTCTATGGGGCAGGGTCCTCCTTCCAACTATGTATTTTACCACATAGCACTTAACCTCTTTGTCCTATGATTCTGTATATATTTATTATGTGATTTGTCTCCCCCATGTATACTTTTATATATATATTGTACTTTTATGCACTTTGCAGTGCTGCGGCTCCTTAACAGCACTTTACAAATAAAGTTATACAAACATACATACATAGTTACAGTCATTTGTAGACTAACAATTTCTTGGAAGGTCAATCTCTAAATGTACTTTTGGAAACATGTTGTAATTTGAAACTTGTGTAGTGAAAGCAAACTTTTTTTTGGAACTGGCATAAGCCACAATGATGACATAAGTTCTGTAGATGCTGGAAAAAAGTCCACCACCAAAGATATTCTGCAGTAATATGTAATGTTAATTCTGTTGATGCTATTAAGAGGGGCTTGGATGCTTTGTAAATGTAAAAATGTATAATGATCATAATACCTCTAATGACTGGACAACCAGACTGGTCAATGTCTGAGAAGATCCAGGGATTCAGCTTACCTGCTGGCACAATATATCTTACTACCCTTAGAGCCCAGCATGCTTGACAATTCATTACATGTTCAAGAATTATATTTGTAGTCCAGCAACAGCTTATGCTCATAAGTTAGGAAACAATTCATGTATCTTCTGTATTAAAGCTACATACAATATAGAGATATTGTACACTAAACAGTGTCATAAAACACCAGTCCTTTAAGATGTTGTTTAAAATTTCAATGAAATTATCATTTATGCCTTGATTTCTTCCCATTAAATTGTTCACAATTTTATTTTACTTTTGTCAGAGGTGAAGTGCCTCAAAGATGATGTGATTGAAAGCTGTTATTTCTCTCCCGGCATACTGATTAGCAAAACTAAGAGGCTGAAATGATTAGTTGGAATTTGTTTACTTGGAGTAATATTTCTCCTTTATGAAGTGCTAAGCATTGATTGTTAAGGAGAAACTCTCACACAATTTAATCCCTTGTCTCCTCTCTATATATCTCTCTTTTTGAGTCTATAATATGCTTGATGACAGTAATTTAGGTTGAAAAAAGACCCTGATCTCTGTCGATTTTCTTGTTGATGAACCAAGCGCAACATCTTCCCACCCAAACGTAGCCCTTCACCTTGTTTTAAAATTACTATTGAAATGATGGCATTACTATTGATTCCAAAACATGACGCCCTTTCCAGTGTAATAATGTTAGGTTGCCCTCCTTTCTTTCACAAGTATCAGCCAAAACACTAATCAATGCCTTTATCCTATCCTGTTTAGACTACTGCAATCTCCCATAAACAGGTCTCCCAGACATCCACCTCTCTCCACCTCTCTCCCCTGCAGGCTGTTGCTAGAACCCTATAGCTCTCTCCTAAAAGGGAACCACTGATTAATCCCTAACATGGCTGCCTGTTAAGCAGAAGACAACATGCAAAATAATTCTACTAAAATGTTAAGCCCTTCACTCCTCTGCTCCTCACTATATCTATCTTCACTTGTCTCTCTGTATAGTCCTAGCCATTTCCACAAACCATTGGTTTTAGTGGTCTTGGCTGATTTTAAGATCAAAGACCCCACACAGATAAACAGTATAAGATCCATTATCTGTAAGCCCATTATCTAGAAAGCACATTACAGGAAGGCTGTCCCCCATAGAGTCAATTTTTAAATTGATTTCCTATTTCCCTGTAATAATAAAACATCATATTGTACCTTATCCCAACTGGGATATAATTGTATTTAATCTTTACATTATTTTTTAGTATTATTATTATTTTTTAAGGTATTAAGTTCCTTACCTGGATCTGGAAAGCCCAGGTACTGAGCATTCTGGCTAACATATTTCATACCTTTAATGGGAATAAGAATGACCAGAAAATAATATTAAAGTTATTATTAAAAGTAATATTAAATATTAAAGTATTACATCCCTACCACTAGAAAATACTCTAAACAAGCCATATCATTGCACATAGGAAATGGTTGTGAAAGCTGTTGTAGATTTTAAAAAGTCTCTAAATACTATGAAGAACTGAAAAATAGCTTTTTGCTCAAAAATTTTAAAATGTATTAGCTACTGGCTCAATTTGTTGGATTTTGAAGGCCATCTGTAAAGCTGGAACTACCTACAGTACATTTAAGCCAAGTGGTGCAGCCAGTTAGCCAGACCAAATCTATTTGGCCATACACATATGATTTCATAGCACAACAATATCCAGTCAATCATTCTGCAGAATGATAAGATGACTATCCTGCAATTCTGGTCCATGTGTGGTCAGCTTAAATGGGAATTATGATTGCTGTAAAAACTGTAGTGGAGATGTAATAAATATTTTGTCACAAACATCCTTTCCAATATTGTTAAAGATTGTTACTGTTGTTTGCAAGTTGGGCATTCTACATCAATGACAAACTGGCACCAGTATTATTTGTCTGATAATTTGTCATTACAATGACATTGCAAAATAAAATCTAAACTACACACTTAACGTTGGTAAAAAACACGATCATGGAAGGATCTTTTGCCAGAATTCACAGCATTTTTAATTAAATCTATCAGATACTTAAAAGAATGAGCTGATATTCAGAACATGCTTTAATGTTAAAAATGGTACATTGCATAAGAGTGTGAAATAGGAAAAGGGTCATTATTAAGAAGGAAGCATATTCTATCAGCTGTTAGCAAGAGTCAATGCACCTTTAATGGTGCAGATAACATCCAGTGTTTCATTACCCTTTCCTTAGAATCTAATTAACTATAATTCCATCAGTACTTATAGAGAGCCAAGGAGAATCTTATGTCTCTTTTCTTCCAAGCTTTAACTACCCGACCTTTAGCCCACCTTTGCTAATCACACATGATCAGGCTATAGGGGGCATTCTCATACTTCTTTTCATCTCTCTATTTGCATTTTGATGTCACATTTCTTTTAACCTACCCAGCTAAATATGAATTCTGCCATAGCAATATCAAGAAATGTGAGGCCAAGTAAGTATAAAGACTATTGCCAGACTGGATGTGACATTTAAATACACAGAACCAGGTTGTATCTAAAAAAAAATTTAATTCGATTACAAAGACCATGTTATTGAAATTCAATCCAAAGCAGCCTTCTATAGCCTTGATACTGTGAAGACTTTATGCCAATTTAGCTTCAAGGGAAAGCAATAAACGTGTTCCTTTCTAAACCAGGCAGTCAGATCTCTCCAAGGATCATTCACTGTTTATTTAATCAAGAATAACCTTGAACACCTTATGTTGTGAATAAATTATCTAAGACAGAATTAAAGATTAAGCATAGCTTCCCTTACTGTTTTAGATAGCTGCACAGCTAACTGATTGGCCTATGTTTACCAGTTTGATAGCTCTCCTGCGTCCAAGAAAGCTGTCTTCATTAAGAGGCCACAGACCCCCATGAACAGTAAGACAAAGAAAAGTATTGTTTTAATACTTTGGCATCAATCTGACCAATAGAAATAAAACAAATGGTTGATGTGTCTGACTAGCCGCTTTCTGATAAGAATAAAAGATGATGATATTCTACATAATGTATATAATACCTATGCATCATTTCATGTTCAATTTAAGATGACTCTACTATGGACGATGACTTCCATGATATAGGCTCTATCAAATCTCCCTGCTGGCAAAAAGGATCATTACATTTCCCACTCCACCTTCCAAAATATTGCCAAAATCACTCAAATATGTTCTTGGGGGACAGTGCTCTCAAATATTGTAACACTATTTGGATGGATTCTAACACATAATGGCAACTTATAGATGAATTAATACTATAACCTCTTTGCAAGGACCACTTGTCCTTGCAAAGTAATCTTGACTTTCCTGATTCCATAAATGTGCCGAGGGGCACTAACCTAGCTGTCTGCCTGTGTTGTAAGATATCAATTCATTTTAAAGTATCATTTTAGCACGGTGATAAGAAGGGGTTCATCAGAAAGTATTCTGTGAACACTGGACAAGGAAATTGCAAATAAACACTCAATTTTGTGAGAATTTTAAAACAAATTTAACTTTGAAGAACTGTATTGGTTCTTTACAGATGAGCTCTGCTACACTACTTAGAATTAGCAATTTGATGAACTCTCACATCATAAGGTTTCTGATGGGTCTATTTGTTTCAGAGAGGCGAGAGAGTGAGATAAACACCTGCTGGGGTTATCCGCTGAGTGATTATCCAGCATGTGCAAGCAGAATGCATTTCAAACCCATTGCACATGACATGCTGAAAAGTGTAATGCCATAGATATGCCAACCTGATTATAGTATTTCCTTTGAAACCACAAAGGCTTTATATTTCATATAAAAATTCTATGTAGTATCTTAATTAGAGGTTCAAGTTAAAGAGATACTGTCATGGGAAAAAAAAAAATTCCAAAATGCATTGGTTAATAGTGGTGTTCCAGCAGAACCCTGCACTGAAATCTGTTTCTCAAAAGAGCAAACAGATTTTTTATATTCAATTTTGAAATATCATACTAGGCTAAACATGTTGTCAGTTTCCCATCTGCCCCCAGTCATTTGACTTGAGCTATGATAAACTTCAGTCACTCTATACTGTTGTACTGCCAGTTGGAGTGATATCACCTTTCCCTTCACCCCCACCCCCCCCAGCAGCATAACAAAAGAGCAATGGGAAGGTAACAATGGGCAGCTCCCTAACATCTGCCTGGTAGATCTAAGAACAAAGCTTAATAGTAAAAGCCAAGCCCCACTGAGTCTGATTCAGCTGTATATGGTAGGAGAAATAACAACCTGCCAAAAGTGCAGGTGCAAGTCACATGACTGGGGCAGCTGGGAAACTGACAATATGTCTAGCCCCATATCAGATTTCAAAATTGAATGTAAAAAAATCTGTTTGCTCTTTTGAGAAGTGGATTTCAGTGCAGAAGTCTGCTTGAGTAGCACTATTAACTGATGCATTTTGAAAAAAAAAACTGTTTTCCCATGACAGTATCCCTTTAAAGTGTAATTTCAGAGGAAAACAATTACGCATGTCACAACTATTTGGGTAAATGCAAACAATCAGTAATAGAATGTTTTTTATACAGAATGAAAGTTCAAACAGATATACAAGATATATTCTCCAGAAAAGTAAAAAGTAGCACCAAGTCCTAGTTAGTGAAATGGTTCACAAACTGTGGGGCTCTTCCCCTAGGGGGCCTAAATGCTAGGCCATGGGAACCAGGCTAATGTGAAGTTTTAATATATTGCTTACATATTGTCATAGATACTAGAGAAGCCCAGCTTAAATGTTGACTAAAGTAATATTTGAGGGTGAACATGTATATGCTGCCCTAGATAACCAGTAAGCATATATCCCAAATCTAACCATATTTTTTTTTTTTTTTCAAATTTCACCCTACCTGGCCTCCAGTCTACTGGTCCCATGTGGGTAAAACTCCCAATTGGAACACACTGCCCTAATCTATTTTTCTACAATTCCGCTATTGTTTATTGCAACCCACAATAATTTTATAATAAAATGTGCCCAGTCAGACACACATACATTGTGGTGAAAAAGAGCAAGATTGACAGGGTCTTAAATGAATAAAGAACAATATTAGAAAACTAATCATTAATTAGTTTTCATCTGCCTAATGCTGATAAACTATTTAAATTACATCTCAAATTTAGTTACTATGGCTTACTATCCTTTCTATCGTGGTATATTTTCAGTGTGTTAAATCAGAAACTTGAAATTGCTGTTGACTCCCTATATGCATCACCAGATATAAGAATATTACATTCAGTTTCAAAGTTGCCTTCTGAATCCTCACTGAAGCTGTATTAATTGAAGACTTTTACATTTTGTATCCTTCAAATCTCTACTTAAACCTCTGCTGCTAAAGAACAACTCTTTGTTTTCTATCAAGTGGTGTATGGAATATAAAAGCAACCCTCTGTCTTTCAGATCATCACAATCCTCTGCTTGACTTTATATAGTTCCATTTATATTAGTACAGCCCCTCTTTGCCCTTATGTACAGCTCAAGGCAAACTCCTGTCCTCATATCTAGAGATATCTCATGTTGGAAAACATTCTTCTGAGAGACATCTAGAGATGTCTCATGTTGGACAACTGTCCTGTCTTCTGATTTTTCTTTCAGTCAATTCAAACAATTATTAGAAACCATTTTCACAAGGAATCATTTCAATAGCACTTATGTCCAGATAAAGATCAGTATTTATGCCCTTGCCTTATTATTTTGTATTGCTGCACCCTTCCCCCGTATTAAATGTAAATTCTTTGCAATGATTTGCCTTGCGAATGAAAAGACTTGTATAGAAAAATTGTAACACAGCTGGAGGCCATAATATGACATACTACCTGTAAAAAAAGATTGCTTTGATATATTTACAGACTGTTTTCATTGTAATTATAAATATTTAAACACCTGTTTAATTTCTTTCCCCATAATTTGTATTGCCCTCATTTGTGTAGGCTACATCTAAATTACATCATAAACCTAAATTTGATTAGAGCTGGGTTTCTCAAGATGCCTCCGAACAGCTGTTGAAGTTTTATTATACCGGTTCCCATGGTAAACAAGTGTGGTTCCATATTAACCCATAAATAAAAGGGCACGTACCTTCATTCTCAAAAATAAAACACTTATGGTGAATTCTACGCAAAAGTATCTCACAAGGAAATGTATTTTAATTAGTCTAATTAATTATTAAGAATATGTCTCTGCCTTGTAACATGTAGTGATAGCACAGCTTTCAACACTATATGAGTAATATCGAAAATCAGGTTTCATGTTCATGTTCTAAGATATACATTACATAAATATATATTTTTTATTCTCTTTAAAGGTGTCAGTGGTATATTAAAGCGAAGATGAAATCGGAAGAGAAAAGAAGAGCCAATTTACAAAATGGACATTGTGAGTATGGCTCTTGCACTTTTTATTTCTGGGTAGTTTTTGATTTGCATTGTAGGATAATTGCAGATGTCATTTTAGGAAAGCTGCCTTAGCATCACAACTGAAGCACTTATTTGGTGTTCAAGCATATAGGGTGCAGTTCAAAGGGTTATTATACTGTACCTTCACATTTTATTCTACCTCTGTAATGTATTAATGGAAATATTATTGAATACATGATTATTTTGGATTTATTTTTCTCCTAACATCATCATACAAAATCATTAATATTCCATTAATAATGTCTTAGTTGGGCCTGCATAACTATAGTAGATGTGTGCCTTTGGTTTTGACTTTTTCCTGTATTCTCCTCCTTTCCAAGACAAATCTGTGCTGCATGTTATCACTCAGCTGTCCCCTTAGTTTTACACCATTATACTGTTCTTTTTCAGCAGTGGTACCCAAACATTGAGATGCCTCCTATAGGAACTAGGCTAAATAAGAAAAAGGGGGCTCTTCATTAAAATCATGTTGAATATAGTGGCCAGGGCTGCCATCAAAAATCACAGGGCCCCATACAACAAAATTCCCTGGACCCCCTGTGCCACCCCAATGTACAAAAAAAAAACAATGGTGGAGAGGGTCCCCCACGTGTTAACAAAAAAGAATGTTGGTGGTCAGGGTCCTCCATACAATAATAAAAAAATAAAAACATTAGCAGTCGGGGCACCTCATAAAAAAAAAAACATTAATGGAAGAGAATTGACAGAAGATGCAGTCATCTGTGCTTCCTCCCTCCCTTCCGAAGTCGGCAGCTCTGTGACAACAGTGGCTCCCGTTCTAGTTCATATCCACTATTATTCAATATCTGGTATTGGTAATGTATCCTTGTCCACATTAGTTCATCTCTAGTCATCAAGTGGTCATCTGGCATTTCCTGCTTGATTGCAGCCACTGTAAACTGGCATTCAATTTTTGATTTGTGTACTTTATTTAATATCTGGAAAATGCATACGATATGAAATTACAAAAATTATATACCACAAAGTGGAAGTGGGTGAAGTCAGTTTAAGGATGACTATCACTAGCATATTCTATTCAAACTTTGAATTAGAACTAGCATGGTAGGATTTTTTTCTATCCTAATGAAAAGAATTATATCACAAAATGGAAGGAAGATTAAACATTTAATGTAGAGCATAAAATGCCCATCTCTGATCAAATACATTCATTCAAGCCATCTCAGATATAAAAGCACACAAAAAAGTATGGCTGAAGTCTGTTTCGTAAACTAAACAGGATTATGGGAAATAAAATGGGAATAATCTGATTGTAGTTTCCCTTTAACCGTATGTGAAGCAACAGCAGGTGTCTATCGAAGGATCAAATATTTATCATGTGGGATTACACACAAAAGCCCCTACTTAAGTAATGATGAAATTCTGCATCTCTGACAGAACATATTCCTCTTTGCCCAGGAGAGGTACAACAAAAGGCAAGTCAGAGATAACAAGGTGCATATGTGAGGGGTAATACAGGTGCACAGCAAACTGCACAGGGAGATAACTCTCATTCTAAGGCAAAAGGCACTATTAGTAAAATCATGAGTCTTACATATATAAAAAGGATGTTGTAAGTAGTTGTAAATAATATTGACATTTATTAGAGGGGAGCATACTGTATTGTGTATGTGTAGGAACTCCATTGCTATCAATTGGCAGTTACCCACAGAGCCCAAGAAACAATCACACAATTAATTAGCCTGTTTTTGCACCTAATATCTGTGCAATTTCAGGTTGTGCCATTGAATGTCCATGCTTCACCACTGTATCTATATGATTGACAACAATAACAGCCCAACCCTTGCTGCCATTGTTTTTAATGGGTTTTTGGTGGCTTAGTTGCATAGGAATTTTGGAAAAAAAAACTTTGTGGGAAGTAGACATAGAAGACTGCAACATTGTTTTGTATTTTACACCTGATAATAAAAGCCATACTGTACATCTGCAGTAATAAAATTAAGAACCCTTTCTAGCAAATTAGACTTACATCCATTTATTATTAAGGGATGGCCAACCAACCTTCCTTCTCCATCTGTTTTATTCAACTTTCAGCACAGGGATGACACTTGGAATGATATAAAGTATATCCAGAATGACTACATCCTGTCAATATGCATGCAATAAACTGATTAACAATTAGTCCTGTAAAATGCCTTCAGCTATGTAGGTACTACAGTATGTTATGGGAGCTTAAAGTTTAAAGATATGAGAAGGGTCAGAGCTATATGAAGTTTTAGGGATCATGTACTATTTCCAGGTCTCTGCTGAAATCTAATATACAGTAGGAACAGATGTGATGTGAGTCCATGAAAGCCTTATTCACAAAGTGCTAATTATCCATACTCTGTGTGCCAATGCACAAGTGCCACTTTGTATTGAGCATGTGATGGAGGGCAACACTTTTGGTCAGGCTTATGTACAGGGCTGCCATTACAAATGTTCAAGTTTGTTACAGTAGGATCCCATGCAACAGTAGGCAGTACAAGTGAACATCTTTGGCTCACCCCTAACATGAGCAGCACTATAGGTCACAGATGTATGTTGTACCCAAATGTGTCTCTTTATCTAAAAGGTTTTTCAAGTACAATCTTTATTTCCACTATAGATTTTGTTGTTATGGAGGTCTATGGTGTAAAATATGGCCGTTCCAATGTACATCATAATCTGTATGCTTCTGAATAAAAGTACAACTCGAGTATTACACCAAAGTCCCAATTATTTACCTTGCTAACTCATTGTGTAGGGTTGTCAGCTCTTAAATTTAATATTGGCAACATATTAAACCATAGCAACAATCCAAAAACAATTCTATGAGTACCTCCATTAATGATAAATCAATAAGTTAAAAAATATATGAAATTTATGAGGACATGAGAAACAAGACCTAACGCGATTCATGCCTATTGGGGCACTTACTCATAGTCTATTGATTTATCATTAATGGAGGTACTCATAGAATTGTTTTTGGATTGTTGTCGTGAATTTGCATCATGGGACTGGGGTGATCTGTGAGTATACCCTCCAATGTTTGTTTTTGGATTTTTTTTTACTTTTGTGAAATATTTTTCTTTGGCAGTACTAGTCATGCATTTAGCATCAACCTGTATTCTCAACATATTAAACCCCCAAAACTATAAATGATTAATAATCAGTACAATTGTTGCTGATCTCTAAGCAGCTTAGCAGTGTGCATCAGAATAAACTTAGACTTATTTGCTTGACTGCTAGCATATTTAGGAAAAAACTCAAATAAGAAACTATAAAAATGCAGTTAACACAAAATTCACATTATTCCATTATTTTTTTCTTTCAGCCTTTTTAAAAAAATACCCATTGACTTCATTAGACACTTGCCAAGGTATTAGTGGCTACATTTTTAACTTTTTTGGCTAATTTTTTTATATAATTTTTTATAATTTTTTAGATTTCTTCAATTGATTTATCTCAAAAATTTGAGTGTTTTTTTTTTAAAAAAAAGCTTGAAATATTCATACTCGCTAATTTTGTTCCATGATTTTCTCGAAAAGCATAAATAATGCAAATTTGATTTTTTTTTTATTCGCCAAAGCTGCTGTGTGTATGAAACCAAAGTGATGATTATGGAAGTGAGGAACATCGGATAGACATTCAATATAATGAAAGTGCAAAATACAGCACAGAAATCATTTCAGCTCATCTGATTACCTGATTATAAAAATCCATACCGAAAATAAAGAACACATCCCTGGAATGAAATGCACAGTGCAAACTCGTTATTTGAAAGTTATTTTGTTTTCTGTTCCCATCAGATCAGGCAACTGTAAGAAAATGTGCTCTGTTGTTTTGTTCATTACAGAAAATGTAATGAATGTGAACTTTCTGGTACTTTTCTTTTATAAGCCCTTAATAGAAATCCATGTTTGGTAATAAGTACAAAGACAGGAAATCAACAGCTTTCTCCCTAAATAATGACACAGGCAAGAAATTAAATAGTAGGTGACTCTATTTCCTATTTTATATTAACCCCTTTAGGAAGAATTAATTTCAATTATTAATAGGTGCACAAGGGACTGCCAAAGCTCTTGACCTACCTAATTTATGCATTATAATACAATCACCTTTAACCCTGTAACGCTTAATATCACTGGGGTACAAATCTCTTGGGACAAAGTCTCACATCACTAAATATTCATGTACAGCCTACTCCTCTTCTCATTATTCTGATTTTCCTGAATTGTGAATCTGTGCATATATAAAAGAGCTAGAAGAATCACAAATAAAAGAGGCTTTGAGACAGGTGTTACGAGGAGAAGTATGTAGTATGAAGTACAAATTGTACTGTTTACACAGTTTTATGTCTAACAATAATGGCTATAATGCACAGCCTTCTGCTGTTGGTCATTAGAAACAGATAAACTCCTCATGTATGAAAGCAGTTAGCAAATGGTTAAGTATCACACCTAAATGTCAGATAGGCACAGAAGAAGACAACAAAAACATAGCCATATCTTAATATGTATTTCAGCTGATAAACCATTTTCACCTATACACGTTGCCATTGCCAATATGAAAGGCTATGAAAGCAAGTCGTTATACTGCAAAAACAACATTTTTCATTAAGAATCACATAATTTTCATAATATACCATAGAGAAGGAGATAATAAAAATGTGACCTAGAGAAGGTCAACCACCTCCATATATACAATGAAAAGCCCTGCTATTGGAATATATTATATTATGTTTCATTTTCCCATTCAAAGAAACAATACTTTTTGAGAAACACACCACCATATTGTAAGTAACTGTTCACAAACTGTAAGATTCTTTCCCCACCCCCAGAACCTTCCAAAGCAGTGGAAGAGAGAACCCAACCTGAAGGCCAAACGAAACTACATTTGCTATTCCTTGAACTAAAAGATGGAATCTGTTAGGGCCATGCGTTTTGCGACCATGAAATGAGTTAGTTACATGCGTAATCAATTATTTGAATGCAAATGGGGGACTGAAGTCAAAGAGTCTGCCTTAACCCCTTGATTTTACGCATTTCACCTTTTTAGACCCCTCTTAGAGTTTCAATTGCTGGTCTGTTTGCCCACCTACTTATTCATCAATATTCATTTTTCATAGACCATTCCAAAAGTTAACAGTCACTTTTCTCAGCATCATAAACCGGCACCCAAGGGACAGTGAAGGAATGTATTGTGAAATTTGGACGTGAACCTTAGATCCTCCCTATTTAACCCATTTTATGTTTTTCTCTTTCGTTTTCTTTCCTGTATAGAACCTGCATATTATGTAAGACATTTGTTTAATATTGTTATTTATATCCTTTCTAGTGCAATTTCCAGGTGTGAAAACCTACATTGATCCAGATACTTATGAAGACCCTTCCTTAGCTGTCCATGAATTTGCCAAAGAAATAGATCCTTCCAGAATACGCATTGAAAGAGTAATAGGAGCAGGTAAACGGTATTAAAACAATTCCCTTTATATTTTACTTTGACCTTAGTTTCTGTAATAAAATGTTGTGCGATTTTGCTTGTAATTATGAAAATCTCTATTTTATAGGCAGCATTTTCCGTATCATTGAATACACAAAGGCAACATTAGAGAAAAGACAAAAAGTACATCATTCTTTGTAGCTCCCGAGAGAAGAAATATCTTGTCACCTAAAATCCTACAGAAAAATTAGAACATCTGTCTGGTATATAGTTTAAAGTGCTCATTAAAGAGAACAGGAGACACTTCAGTATGGAGTTATAGATTATTATAGTATATTCCTTCATTGTCTATTCTCATTTAGTAGTAACTGCCATAATGTCTAAAGTGGCAGAGGTATTGTCAGTTGACACGTAAAATGTCATCTGTTGCTCATATACAAGAGAACAAACTACAGTTTTGCAAGCCATATACAAGTATTCCCTTATTCAGAAACCCATTATCCAGAAAGCTTTGAATTACGGAATGGGCATCTACCATAGACTCCATTATAATGAAATAATCCAAATTTTTAGAAATGATTTCCTTTTTCTCTGTAATAATAAAATAGTATCTGTCTATTGGATATATTTAATGTTTACAAGATTTTCTAGTAGATTTAAGGTATGTAGATCCAAATTACAAAAAGATCCATTATAAGGCAAACCCCAGGTCCCAAGCATTCTGGATAATAGGTCCCATACCTGTACTGTATAAGCTCTAAATCACAAGATATATTTAATTAGTTAATTCCTGCAGTTAAACAAATATATATATATATATATAGTGATGGGCGAATCTCCCCCGTTTCGCTTCGCCGAAAAATTCGCGAATTTCCAGCGAAATTCGCAAATTGGCGAAAAAAATTGCGAAACGAAACGACGTGTCGCGTCGCGTAGTTTTCATCACGGTGCGTCGTTTTCGACGTGCATCGCATTGTTGACGACGTGCGTCGTTTTCGGCGCGCGTAGTTTTTGTCGCGTTGCGTTGTTTTTGTCGCGTCGCGCGACTCGTTTTTTTTGCCGAATTTTTTTTGCCGAATTTTCGCTGGCGTTTCGCGAATTTATTCGCCAGCGGCGAATCGCGGGAAAAGAACAGTTCCATGTACAAACTAAGATATAATTAATCCTTATTGGAAGCAAAAGCAACATATTGGGTTTATTTAATTTTTATATGATTTTCTAGTAGACCTAGGGGCAGATTTATCAAGGGGCAAAGTGAAACTTCAAATTAAAAAAAATTTGAATTTCGAAGTAATTTTTGGGTACTTCGACTATCGAATAGGCCAAAATTAAATTTTAATTCAAAATATTAGACTATTCGAATATCGAAGTACTGTCTCTTTAAAAATTTTGATTTCGACCCTTCGCCATCTTAAACCTGCCGAATTGCTGTTTTAGCCTATCCTTTGTTTAAGTCTAAGAAGTCAAAGTTTTTGGGGTGGAAAATCCTTGGAATCGTTCGATTTGACAATTTGAACCAAAATGGAGCTGTTTGATCGAAAATGGTCCGTCTTTGTTAAAAAAAACTTAGACTTTGATAAATCTGCCCCTTAAAGTATAAAAATGCAAATTATGGAAAGATCCATTATCCATTGTCAAAAGCCCCAGGTCCTGAGCATTCTGGATAAAAGGTCCCTTACTTGTATATGATAACGGCTAAGGGTTACTAGACCAGGACAGATATATTTCTGTATGCCTTCATGACCCATAAAATGATGCACAGAAATGCAGATCTAGAGTATATGATGAATTTAATTTATTAGGATTTATTATTGATTATGTACCAGGTAATGCACAGACCACAAAATAGTACTCAAGTACAAAACAGGCCAAAAGATAAAACCTGGAGTGATTATAAATGAGGACAAGAGGAACTGATCTTTTAAGGCTCTGCCCTTTTTTGACACTTCAAAAACATATTCATAAATTACCTTGAAGATGACTGTGATAGTTTAGATGTATTTTGAGTTATCAGGCACTCAAAAGATAAAATAGCTTTAAGATTGAAATACAAATCCCATCCTGTTTTTTTTTTTATAAAAATTTGATTGATAAATTTCAAAAACAAATAAATACTAAAAATGTGTGATTTTCTCAAAACAAAGCAATTACTTGAATTGAATGAATTATTTGAATAATTTTACAAAATTTGCCCTTCGGTGCTAAATGATTATACAAAGCTGGCCAATCACAATAGGAAACCACTACAATATAACCTCAAACCTGCTGAGTGAGACCCACTCCTTTTTCTCTCGTTTTGGTTGCATCGTTTTCGTCGCGCGTCACATTTTTTTTTTCCGGGTGTTTCACTAATTTATTCGCCAGTGGCGAATCGCGTGAATTCGCTGCTGGCGAATAAATTCACCCTTCATCACATTTTACATAATCGTCCTTCAGTATTTGTGATATAGCATCAGAATCTTTTTGTAATTTGTCCTATTTATTTAAATGGACTATGCCAATTGCATACAATATTGACATTGTTTTCTGCATGTATAGATACATTTAAGCTTTAAGAATTATGTAAAGGGGATTTTATTTTTATAAAAAAGCCCATCCCATGTATAAGTATTTGACACATGGACACCACTGGGTTGAAATAGGATTAGAGAAGACAAATGTGTAGAAAAACAAAGATTTATGCTTCCCCAAAATAGGACCAACTATAGTCATATATTATTAGTTCTTCAAGTAAAAACCTTCTATTGGTAGTATCCCCAAGCACAGATGTCACAAGCCTCCCCCAACAGAAGATAATATTACTGTCACTTATTGCAGAATTAAAAGAATAAACATTTAACAACTTCTTTGAAAATGGTGACTTTATTAGGATTTTCACAAGAGAGCTATTAAATGCAAATTACTTTTTTCGTAGGTATATTTTAATTAAAGCCAAAAAATGTAGACATTACAGTAACTATCTTTTAGGCATTTATGCATCTTGATGAGCTATTTTTCTGTTCCAGTAGTCTTGCACAAACACCCCACAGGGGCTTCTGTATCCTTACAATACCCTTAACTTTGTATGACTTCTCTTTTACTCGGTATAAAATACAAATTCTGTTCTTTACAATAATGTTGTTGCTTAATTGAACTAATGAACTCTGGTTTTATCAACCACAGCTAGTAAATTCCACATGCTTACTTGGAAATTGTTGCATGCTAGATTTCAGTTAAATAATCAACATTAAATAAATTTCTGGCATCATTACAACTTGGTAGATGGTGTTACATATTGAATGGATAGGCATCAGTAAAATAAAATGTGTTGCATCACTAACATTTAGGGATGGGCGAATTTATTCGCCAGCTGCGAATTCGCAGCGAATTCCCGCGATTCGCCACCGGTGAATAAATTCGCAACACCCGAAAAAATTCGCCTGCCGAAAATTCGTCTAAAAAAAAAAAGGCGTCAAAAATAAGACTAGCGTCGTTTCGCAAATTTTTCCTCAATTTTTTGGCAAACATTCTATCACATATATTTATATACAGAAATCCAGTTAGTGCATAAGTATTTCTATGACATTAAGGGGGTTATGGAAAATGTGCGAATCCGAAAGTCCTCCATCTCTTTCCTGCCGAGCTTGTATATAATTCAATGGGAGAGGTCACTCTCCTATTTGGAAGTTTATGGAATCTGCTCTGAAATTAGCTAAAAAATTCAACTATTTTGGGCTTTTTGGACCAAATTTCCACCAAATTTTGACTTTTCAGGTAAAACTTTCGGATTTCGGAATTTCGCTTGATTTTATCGAGGTTTTAACGATCCAATTAAATCATGCTTTTTTAATAATACATAACGTCAGTTTGTGGATTCTAGTTTGCTCAGACTCAATATAGATTCTATAATTTGTGGCACTGAATAGATTTTTAAAGAATATCTCATATCTGGGATTAATTTAGTGGAGTAATTACAGGGGGTGCGAAGGGTCGAATTTCACCTGTGTCCAAACCCCTTGGGGCCCACAGGAGCTGTCAGGAGGAGAATTTTGCTGCACGTACAATACGAGGGGGTGGGGGGTTTGGGTGTGAATTCTGCACCCGGGCTTGCCGTTTCCTAGTTATGTCACTGGGTTAATAGGATATTATGTTTATTGACATTGTTATTAGTGATGGGCGAATCTATCCCGTTTCACTTCGCTGAAAAATGTATGAATTTCCAGCAAAATTCATGAATTGCCGAAAACTTTGCGAAACGAGTCGCGTCACGTTTTTGATATTTTTGGATGCAGCACCAGTTTGATTTAAATCTCTTATGATTACTACCCTACAGGGTAAGAATTATATGTATGCTAAATAAACCAGTTCACACTCAGTATATAATGGTCAGGAACTTTGGATTTTTAAGGAGAGGCTCTCGAGCCTTAAGTATGTATAACCAAATCTAAGCAACTGGTACTAGAGTCAGTTCACTCACTGATGAAAATCCTGTTGACTTCTAGTAGCTCTTAGGGGAGGTTGTGAGTCACATCAGACATGTAATCTGATTATTAGACCCTTGGTCTTAATGATTGCATTTGAATATTCATAATGGATGCATGAGTGGTGTTTCAAGTTTTACCTGAGAACTTTACTATGCCCCCACTTGTGGAAAGGTGTAATAGTGGTATAAATCTGCTAGGGAAGCAAATTAGGACAATATTAGCAGTATGGATTACACATTGTTATTAAACATACAGTTTAGAAGACAAAAGGGTATTAGACAAAATTCAAGAGACGCTGGCTGGCTTTCAGAGAATTCTGAATTATTTCATGAATACATAATCAAAAATAGTTTTATGTCCAAAACAAGCAGGTGGCTAGTTAAAATGTCCAAAACTGGCAGCTTCAGCAGTGAAAT
Organism: Xenopus borealis; assembly: GCA_024363595.1. Lineage (NCBI taxonomy): Eukaryota > Metazoa > Chordata > Amphibia > Anura > Pipidae > Xenopus > Xenopus borealis. The sequence continues at coordinate 12,327,223 of CM044434.1, read as the reverse complement.
AACAACTTCATTGTTTTGGGCTAATGTTTAGGTGGAATCCCAAATGACCTTGCTTATCTCTACCAACTGCAAAAGAAAAAAATAAGAAGAAATTCTTCAGTGGGACAGAATCACTGTATCACTTTTATTATCAAATTCATCTAATATTAAAGAATGGGTGCAAGTGTTTAAACAAACCACTTACTTATGGGATTCACGTGGTGCGGGTTAATACTATAATTGAAATTGTAGTTGCCCTTTTTTCACACAGAATTTTGTTCATCTCAAAATCTATTAAGCAAAATATATTTCAGAAGCCTTATGAATTTATGAGCATTGCTTAATTTTTATTCACAACATCCACATCCAGCATTGGTTATTTTACTCAAGTATAACACTCGGAATGCAGGAGTATAATTTACATAACCCTCTCGTATAATAAAGTCTATGTGCAGAAACACAATCTTATTATGTCATTAGACTGTGAGCTCTGATTAAGGCTCACATATTACTAGAATCTGCCATAGTAACATGAAAAAAATGTTTTGCTACGGCTGGCTTTTCTACACTAATGGTAATTCAGAGCCATAATTTACGTTAACTGAACGAGGGCGCAGCACGGCTTCTTTCCTAATAATACATCTCATGTGTCTAAATAAGTAGAAAGCTAAATAAAATGTCAAAATGCCTCTCTCTATCACCTGCTGAACGAAAGGTAAAAGCACTTGGTTACTATAAATATTTAGAGGCATATTAAATTCACACAGGATTAGCTTCTGCTTTGTATCAGGTTTTATTCACAGTTCTTTATAAATAACATTTATCTTTGCTGCTGACCTTGGGATTAGTCTTTAAAAGGAGTAAATTCTCTCTACAGAATATTGGAATGCTTTTCTGAGTACAGGGCATTCAAAGACTCGCTCAGCAGTTCTGTTTCCATTTTAATTATGTATTGCTTAATAACAGGGATGTAATCTAAAACTGTGTTCAGAAGCTCAAAGGTTTTTTATGATGAATGGTTTAAACTTTATTTGACAACTATACAAAGGTATATATTAAGCAAAGGGTTGTCTGGGACCAACGGCCTGAGAATTTCTGCAATAAAACAACGAATAATAAAATAATAATGTTCTGTTATTATAAGTAGGGTGTACCGAATCCAGGATTCAGTTCAGAATTCAGCCTTTTTTAGCAAGATTTGGATTCGGCTGAATCCAAGAGCCAAGCCAACCAATGACTTTCCATTACACAAACAAGCAAGTAAAGAAAATTGCATTCCTTATCCTTTTTTACATATACATGCAGTTCGGGATTTGCATTTCATGAAGATCCAGGCAATTCATGAAACCTAAAATAGTGGATTCATTGCATTCCTAATAACAAGTGATATCACTAAGCAGTGTTAATAACTAATGACATATGTACACAAATTAAATACTGACTGTTTATTATAGGATATTCTTTGTATCTGAATTTATTAAACTGTTCAAACATGATTCCATAGGTCTATATGTCAAGGCTAATAAAAGAACTTAAAGTGGGCAAATAGTGGGTATGCTCATATAAATTAGAGTACATTTTCTGGAGTCCTGACCATTGTTTTCTCGATAGTGGTTGAACACTATAATATAAAGAAGGGCTTGATACTCAACTATGGGTTTCTATAAATATTTTATAATACTGCAGTCTTATGCCCAAGAAGAGCTATTGTTTAATTACAAATAAAAGCTTACCAAGAAATATGGATATGAATGTTATACCTCATTACATTGGGCCAAGGCCACCAGCCCTCAAACAGTTAGAATTGGTTCCTCCAAAGATAACCCCAGAAGGTCACTGTTGTGTTTGATAGCTGTGGATAAGGAGAGTATAACTGTGCTTTATTAGCAGGTTCATGCAGCCATTACATAACAGCA
>CM044434.1:12268591-12281931 GCA_024363595.1 Xenopus borealis | reverse complement strand
TGGGCGGCCGGAGTGATTATTTAAAAAACAGGGGGAATTCTTTATTCTGAGCAGATTACCATTTGAATGTGTTTCACAGAAAAAAAAAGGTGGGGATCCCTGTTGTACAGGTTATAGATTATGTTCCCTAATCTAGCCTAAAAACAAATATTGTCTTTAAATAACAATGCATTGCTTAAGAGAGTAGTTACTAAATATAGTTTTATGCTCTGTTTCTGTACAAGCTATCTTAAGGAATAGTACTCTTTGTTACCAAAGGAGCAATCATTGACACATTATGAGCAAGAGATAAATTAGTTATTGGTGGTTAATGGGATGTATTGTAAATTAGCCCAGATCTTTCAGTATTCCATTTTCTCTTGCCTTATAATTGTAAGCAGGGTCAATTAAAACATGGGTTGTTACAATATTATTAGTATCCGGTGCTGAAAGGGGTCTTTGACATTGGTGTTGAATCCATTTATAAGGGCTACGTTTTTGTATGCCATTTATGCAAATGTGGAGTCCATTTAGCAGGAACAGCAATTATTTAATGAAAGGGGACAACTTGACCTTGCAAATAGATTCCCATTTAAAGTTTTCTTCTAAGCACTCAGAACACTTTGTAACATATTAAACACACCCAGTTTTTAAGGGTTATGAGCTTAATTGTGGAGCTGGTCACATGCGATCACATTAAGAAATATAAGAAAGTTAATTCAGTATCTTGAGGATAAGACGTCATTGAAAGCTGAAACTATCCCATTTAAACTATAAAGCTAATGTCTGAAATAAAGCAACACATGGTTCACTGGTCAGACGTAAATTGCAATTTTATTTACAGCATTTCCCTCAAAATGAATGTGTAACTGCAGGTACCCACTATGTAGCATTGTTAATTGAAATGTTTTAATGTAAGTCAGTTGCATTCATGGACAGGCAGCCTACTAGAGGAACCTTGTCATTACTGCCAGGCTTCTGGAATTTCAAGGCATTCCTAGTGTCCATGCAAGCAGTTTTACACTATACATTAAACCAGGCTGAATGGACACACACTGCACATTGCTAGAAACATGGATGGGCACATTATTATTATTATTAACATGTATTTCTATAGCGCCAACTTATTTCGTAGCGCTGGGCACACCTTTAATAATAGCATCAATATGTACTAAATTATGCATTAAACCCATGTACTATTGTATTTCTAAAAAATTCAAAATGCATTAAGTGAAAAAATAATTCCAAACATTGCCAGTTAAAAGTTGTCGAGGTCCTATAGTCAATGGAAGCTGCACTGATCTTATGGGACCGCTTGTAATCAAATCAGATTTTTGGAGGGTTACAATTTTTTTTTCACTAGGGATTGTCCAAAAAATTCAAATTTTTAGAGTTTTTTGGGGTATTCGTATTTTTTGTTTGCACTTTTTATATTCAGATATTTTAATAAATTCGATGACAATCGAGCTTGTCACTAAAATTCAACCCTCAATAAATAATCATCCACGATTTTTGAAAAAAGGCCCACATATCTCTGCCGTAAACTAATTTATTTGCCTTCATGCTCTGAATTTGTTATTAATTTAACAGTTTATTTCTCCAACCAATCACTTGTTGACCTGAGCATATGACTCTGGACTTTAAACTAACATTTGTATATTGTTTCCATATTATTTCTACAGGGATAATTCTTATTATTTAGGATGAGGTCAGTAGTGATGGGCGAAACGGCCGCGTTTCGCTTTGCCGAAAAATTCGCGAATTTCCAGAGAAATTTGCGAATTTGCGAAAAATTCACGAAACGAGTCGCGCGTCATTTTTGACGCGCGTCGCGTCAAACGTGACGCGTCACATCGTTTTTGGCCGCGAATTCGCCCCTGGCGAATAAATTTGCCCATCACTAGAGGTCAGAGGTTAGACTTGGCAAAAACCATGACCTTTGGTCAGACATTTTCCATTGGAGAGGTAGTAGAAGTCACCATAACCCCACAGAGTTTCATGAAAACTAATCTCCAAATTCTGCATATTAGTGATCACCCAACCAGTGGTTTTTGAGCAACATGTTGCTTTCTGACCTCTTGGATGTTGCTCCAAGTGGCCTTAAAACAGGTGCTTATTTTTCAATTCCTGGTTTGAAGACAAGTTTAAAAACCATGTGTACACAGAGCGCCCTGTTGCCAGTTGGCATAGGGGCTACCAATAGCCAAGTACAGCCCATATTTGGCACCCCAGTAACTTTTTTGCATGCTTATATTGCTCTCAAATTTGTTTTGCATTTTAATGTGGCTCAATGATAACAAAAAGTGTTGGTGACCCCTACTGTATATTATAAATTTTTAAAAAGATTCACATACACCCAGTGAACTATGCTCAGCTCTCAGACATATGAGGATGACAAACAATTTGGAATGCGACTATGCTTAGATGCCTTTATTCATTCTCCTCCCTCATTCAATCTACCCTACTGCCATTCTACAGTTGTTTACTGTACCTACCCATATGCTTGCTCTTAAAGTGGTCAAGCCATTGCTCCACAGATATTAGATAATAAAACAGTAACCCAGATGGTCATCACTTATCTAGCTAGTTGGCTGAGTGCAAACAGTATTATAAAAACCTTTACCTTTCCAATTTCTTATAAAGGACCAATTTTCCAATAATATTATGTTTTTCCATTCTCTGGGCTGATTTTTTTATTTAGCTTTGTCGTTGCTTTATAGGTCCAACTAATATTCTTACATGACTCAGCAAAAAAAGAATGTTCACCATATATTACTTATGGGAAGAATTGTTGTCCTGTCCTATCCAGAGATAAGTAATAAAACAACATCAAACTAGCTGGAGCTAACTCTATGTAATTAATACATAATCTTACTGTACTGATGGCTATTTGTGAGTTCGTCCATCAGTCTTTGATACAATTATTTGTTTTTTTGGCGTGTTTGGGCCAGTGTTACTCAAGTATTTCTTACTAGTCACTCAGGTAAACTAATGATGTTTAGTGCTGCCTTGTGGCCTACTAAGGAAATCACTCCAAACCTTCTTGTGATGTTACAGTTACTTTTTGGGCCTTCTATTCTATTGAATGTTGAAAGTAGCATTCATGTCCATGTGTCCTACTTTTGATTGGCTGGAAGTAAGATCATAGTAGCTTGTAATCTTTGGGACAATGACCTGTCGCAGATGACAAGTACTATTGTGATTTTCTCTATAGAGTGAGATATTAACTTTTTCATGGAAAGTAAATCTGTGTGATTTCAATACATACCCTAAATGTGCTCTTCCCCCTTTCACCAGATTGAGATAAAATTATATTCCCTTCCACCCCTCTTTCTTGTATATGTAATTTTTTTGTAAATAAAACCGTACAGTTGGGAAATGTTGTGTGGTTTTTATTAATAACATGTGCTGAAAGCCCAGAGATATATTATACAGATCACTAGAAGCCAAATTATGGATGAGCCATTTTATCACAATTACCATTAAAATGAATTACTGCTTGCTTCCTGTCATATGATTAAATCACTCAGTTCCCATCAATACAGAAAAAGCCATACAAGTTTTTGATATGTGTTTAATGCATGTGCTGTTGCATTTATTATGTAAAGGAATAACATGTGGCAATTTTCTTGAATTAATAATGAGATATTAACATTAAGAAAATAATGGATAGAGTGCGGTCCAAAGAAAAAAAAATAGAGCGAGTAGTTTACCTGGTGCTTGGTAATAAAATCAATAATCGATTATGTTATTAGGAGGTAGTTTAGAAGGTGGTATCATTGAGGCTTTTAAAAATGTTGCACCACTGAAGGTGGTATCTTGTTAGCATCAGAGGTGGTTTTCGACTCTCTGCTGCAATGTTGCTGACATCACCAAGACAGCGTGACTTCATCACCCCTCAATGGACAGGTTCATCCGTATACCACCAATTTATTAATCCCTTTAACCAAATGAGCTTTGCATGTAATGAAAACTTGTACATTAAGTTTTATGTTTCTATAACAGCCCAAGTTCACCAAATTCCTCAATGATCATTTGTGCCTCAGAAAATGCCCCCAGTAGATCTCAAAAAATTGAGTATTTGTTAAGCTGTGTTTAGTATAGCTATGGGCATATATGGTTTGTGTGAAAGAGTGGAGATGTGTGTGTGTGTGTGTATGTATGCTGGGTTTTTAATTTGGAGGGGTTGAACTTGATGGACTCTGTCTTTTTTCAACCCAATTTAACTATGTAACTATGTAACTATCTGAACCACACAATTTTCTACCATTTGTTGCCACTGTGGATATCAGCAAGGTGAACCCACTGGAAGCCATAGGCAGCTTTATTAAAGAAAAACAATTCAGCATACCAGTGTTTGAACACCATACATATTATGTATTGATATACATATCATTATGCTTACTAGTATACTTAGGAGGGCTCAGGTGTGCCACTCTCTGCCTGTGAAGTCACAAATGCAGTAATTCAAAATACAGTATCCTATAGAAAACATTTAAAAAAGACTCAGGCCAACTCATTTCATGCTATCCTTAGCATTTACTCATCGGTAGTGATGGTCGAATCTGTGCTGTTTACTGCAAACTTTCGCGAAACGGCGAAAATTTTTCGAAACTCATTGAAGTCAATGGGTGTCAAAATAATGTTGACAAGCTTTAATTTTGATGCAAACGACATTTTTTATACGCACAACTATTTGGTCCAAATGCATTAAAGTTAATGGGTGTCTAAATAATTTTGGAGTGAAATAATTTTGACGCAAATGACACATGATGATTTTGTTTTGATGCGCCAGGTTTTTCACCAGCGCACTACTCATGGGCTAAGTATAGCACAAAACATTTAGAGCTGAGCTGATGAACCTTAAATATTTTATTTACAAGCCTGTCCCCAGGAGTATAGTCTGTCAGTGATCACTGTTTGCCCCTACAACCCATCCCATACTTTTGATGGTATGCTTTATCCTTTTTACTGACCTTCTGATGAAGGTCCCCTAGTATCCCCTAGTAACAGACTTTAATAATCTTCATCTTTTCTAACGATAAGTTCCTTTTTGTAAAGATTTTATACCTTTCCTTTCTGCATTTCACATAAAAAAAAAAAATTTCGGGGCCCCCTTGACCCCGCCCACCCTGGTGCTCAAGCCCCACCCTGACCCTGCCCATTCAGCATCGCAGTTTAAAGACTACATACACATCAGTGCTAAACAAATACCCCACGCACACATATTGATGGTCAGGGCCCCCTTAGAAGTAAAAAGAAAACATTGGCGCCAGGGCCTCCCTTATGAGTTAAAAAAATCGGGGCCCCAAAATTATTTTAAAAAAAAAAACATTGGTGCCAGGGCCCCCTTACAAGTTGAAAAAAAAATGGGGCACCATAAAATATATATTTTTTTTAAATTGGTGGCAGGGCCCTCCTTACAAGTTAAAAAAAATTGGGGCCCCAAAAATATTTTTTTAAAAAAACAATGGCATCAGGGCCCCCCTTACAAGTTAAAAAAAACGGGGCCCCATAAAATATTTTTTTTTAAATTGGTGGCAGGGGCCTATACAGTATTAAAATAAAACATTGGTGGCCAGGGGAATAAATAAAAAAACTCACATTGGTGTCAGTAGAATTGAACTCGTGGCTTCAGGACTTCAATTACAGCTGTTTTCGTGACTTTGGGTCTTTCCGCTGTTTCAGGACTTCAGTGTTGGCTCCTTTTGTGACTTTGGGTCTTTCCGTCGCTTCAGGACTTCATATCTTCCACATTCTGCCTCTTTGGCATTTCATGAGGCAAGGCTTCGGAGCGGTCGAGGGGGGCCCAGCTCTTTGAAAAGTGCAGCACTGCCGGCCCCCCTTCAGCCCCGGGTCCGGGACACTTGTCCCCCCTGCCACCCCCCGATGGGGTCCTTGAGGTTACATAAAAGGAATCTGCAAAGCAGTGCATCTTTGTGTCATTCTTTGGATATCAAATGTGTCTGTTGCCACAAATGAAATAACTTTGGGGTCTGGTATGTCTCCCCTTCATCTAACAATGACACATGCCCCATCATTCTACTTGCATTGGATAGAATCCTGCACCCAGTATATTCATGACCCTGCCTGCATCTGTGGCTCCCCTCCTGGAATTACAGAAGACCTCACTATATTAAGTCCGGATAGTACACAAACAGATTACGAATAAAACAGAAGAAGATTGATTGTTTTTGAAACTTTATTTGCTCTTTAATAACCTACTGTCATCGTGTCATGTGTCATTTTGGTTGATTGACTTTGACAGTCAATCTCTGGCTCAGCCTCATTCAGGAACACAAAACAAATTTTCGTCAGGCGAATCGCGGGAATTCAACGCAAATTTGCGCCTGCCGAATAAATTCGCCCATCACTATTAGCTGAACATCAGTCACTGTGAAGATGCCACAGCAACTGATTAGTCTAGTTTGTCATGTCTAATTTCTTGGTCCTAATCTCACCATACCACACACACACACACACACACACTATTGCTAACTCTTGAAATGTCTCACTCTGTATGGTAGCAGTGGCGTGCACTGATTAACACATTACTGATTGACATGCACTGACTCATTGGCAACTGTCAGATTCATGACAGATTGGGTTCAGGCATCACCCTGGTTAAAGACATATCATGTCATATTTGTCACTTCATTGCTTCAGGCAGGAGCAGCCTATGCTGATGAACACAAATAATTACCTGTGATTATTGAAGAAGCTAAATAATCAACATTATCAGATTCATCTCTGAAGCTGATTTGAGAGTCTGGGGAAGGTGTCTTTTTAAGGAGATAAAAGAGAGAGCCAAAGAAGGAGAAGGGATGCCAGAAGACAAACACACTAAAGGGATTCATTCATAGGAAAAAATGTTTTTTTTTTTTTTTTTCAAAATGCATAAACAGAATTCGGCACTGAAATCCATTTCTAAAAAGAGCAAACAGATTTTTTTTTATATTTAATTTTGAAGTCTAACATTGGGCTAGACATATTGTCATTTTCCTAGCTGCCCCAAGTCATGTAACTTGAGCTCTGATAAACTTTTTATTTCTAAATTACACTGTTTACAATGCAAATAATTCACTCTACTATAAAAAATGTAATTCCTGAACCAGCAAGTGGTTTTTTTTCTTTTTTTAGTTGTAATATTTGTGTGTAGGCAGCCATCTAAGGTCCTTTTGCCTGGTCATGTGCTTTCAGAAAGAGTCAGAACTGCTTTCTGGCAGGCTGTTGTTTTTCCTTCTCAATGTAACTGAATGTAACGCAGTGGGACTTGGATTTTACTATTGAGTGCTGCTCTTAGATCTACCAGGCAGCTGTTATCTTGTGTTAGGGAGCTGTTATCTGGTTACCTTCCCATTGTTCTGTTGTTAGGCTGCTGGGGGGGGTTGATATCACTCCAACTTGCAGTACAGCAGTAAAGGGTCACTGAAGCACAAGTCACTTGGACTTGGGGCAGCTGGGAAGCTGACAATATGTCTAGCCCCATGTCAGATTTCAAAATTAAATATAAAAAGAAATCTGTTTGCTCTTTTGAGAAATGGATTTTGGTGCAGAATTCTGCTGGAGCAGCATTATTAACTGAAAAAAATTTCCCATGACAGTATCCGTTTAACACCGTTTTTTTCTGTCACAGAACAGTTACACAGCAGCATGGCCTCCTTTCTGATGTTTCATTCCACTATAATATTATTAAGTCAAAATTACGCAATAATCAATTCATGTAAAATAACAGGAAGATGACTGGCATAGTCTAATTTGTGAAATCTCTTGTTTCCATTATAGAATGTGCTTGATTACAACCAAAAGACTAAACCCGCATTCACATCATTTAATTCAATTAAATGTCAGATCTTTGGAAGCCTTGATTAAATGAACACAATGACTTTCATAACAGAAGAATTTGTGCTATTAAGGGGGAATTTAATAAACTTTGTGAATAAAAATCTGCATGCCACAATGTTATATTCTTCATTAGACTTTTATTGCACTGAGAATCTTAATTGTGCACCTTTACCACCTGCTTGAAGGCAAATGTAACAACTTTTGGAGCAAACCTAACAACTTTTTCATTACTGAAAAAACTGAGATCCATCTCTCAAAAAAACAAACAGATTTTTTTATATTCAGTTTTGAAATCTGACATGGGGCTAGACATTTGGTCAATTTCCCAGCTGCCCCCAGTCATGTGACTTGTGCCAGCACTTTAGGAGGGAACTGCTTTTTGTCAGGCTGTTGTTTTTCCTTCTCAATGTAACTGAATAGAACGCAGTGGGACATGAGTTTTTACTATTGAGTGCTGTTCTTAGATCTACCAGGCAGCTGTTATCTTGTGTTAGGGAGCTGTTATCTGGTTACCTTCCCATTGTTCTGTTGTTAGGCTGCTGGGTGGGGGGTAAAAAGGGAGGGGGTGATATCACTCCAACTTGCAGTACAGCAGTAAAGAGTGGCTGTTGTTTATCAGAGCACAATTCACATGACTTGGGGCAGCTGGGAAATTGACAATATGTCTAGCCCCATGTCAGATTTCAAAATGAAATATAAAAAAAAATCTGTTTGCTCTTTTGAAAAAAAAAAATGTTTCCCATGGCCGTATCCCTTTAGCAACCAATATTACATTCCCCATAAGTGTGTTTGTTACCTTACACTAATAATTGCCGAGATACTGTAAGTCTCAAACAACTGTTACTTTACTTAACATTACATTACATTAAAGCTTAAATGTGTATATTCATTATGTATATGGGTTTAATGAAGGCCCTTATGAATAGAATCACTTTGAGGCTTAACAGAATAAAATGCTATTAAAGAAACATGATTGAAATTCATTGTGTAATTACAACCGATTGGAGAGGCTATTTAAAGGCATTTTATACATGGATTTCTTCATAGAATCTCAGGGCCAATTCCAAGTACAGGTATGGATCTGTTATCCAGAAAGCTCCATATTGCAGGAAGTCCCTCTCCCAAAGACCTTATCACAATTAAGATATCATTATTTCTTATTGGTTGCAAAACAACCAAATCAACAACAAAATTATGGAAATATGATCTACAAGGAGTTTGAATGTTCTCCCTGTGCCTGTGTAGGGTACTTTTACCTTTCACACTCCAAAAATGTACAGGCAGGTAAACTGGCTCCTGATAATACTGGCATTAGTATGTGTGAATCTGAACCGGAGGTTGTAAGCTCCACTGGGACAGGGACTGATGTTAATGATGTTTAATCTCTGTCAACTGCTTCAGAATATGTTATTGCTTTATAATACACAAAAGCCGTAAATATCTTGTAAATTATATCCTTATAAACGGTGAGTTCTGATGTCATCAGTTATAAACGGTGAGTTCTGATGTCATTTCTGTCACACGACTCACTGAAACGTGTGTATTATAATGAATAAAGTACCCCCAGTTGCAAAATATGAGGATATTAGAAGTTACCTTGAGTTCCATGACCTGGTCATGAAACTCCTCGGTATCTTATAATATCCTTATATTTTACAAGAGGGGGTACTTTATTCACTATATAATACACAAAAGTCAGGAATATCTTGTAAATGATATCCTTATAAACGGTGAGTTCTGATGTCATCAGTTATAAATGGCGAGTTCTGATGTAATTTCTGTCACATGACTCACTGAAACTTATGTATTATAATAAATAAAGAACCCCCAGTTGCAAAATATGAGGATATTAGAAGTTACCTTGAGTTCCATGACCTGTTCCATGACCTTCGGCCTTGTGTTTTTATATGGTCATGAAGCTCCTCTGTATCTTTTAATATCTTTATAATTTTCAAGAGGGGGCACTTATTCATTATATGATACACAACAGCCATGTAACATCCATCCTGTAAATATCCTTATAAAAGGCTCTTAGTGATGTCAACAATTATAAATGGAGCTTAGTGATGTAATTTTTGTCACAAGGATTGCTAAAACTAGTGTACAGGTATGTTACCTGTTATAAAGAATGCTTGGGTTTTCCAGATTTTCATACTTTAAATCTACAAGAAAGTCATGGAAATATTAAATAAACCCACTAGGCTGGTTTTCTTTCCAATACAGATTAATTATATCTTAGATTGGATCAAGTACAAAGTACTGTTTTATTATTGTTTTATTATTACAGACAAAAAGGAAATCATTTCCCATTGGGATAAAATTGGATCTATGGGAGATGGCATTTCTGTAATTTGGAGCTTTCTGGATAATGGGTTTCCAGATAAAGGAATATATGAGGATATTAGAAGTAACCTTGGAGTTCCATGACCTGTATATGGCAATGGAACTCCTCAGTGACTTATACTATGCTTATATTTTACAATAAGTTGTATTTTTCACTATATAAAATTAGATAATATCAATAAATAAGCATTCTTAATCTAAAGTCACATCTTTCAGTCTAAAAACCGATTTATCTATTCCAAAGATTTCCTGTTAGATAGAATGACAAGGACAGTTTAGCTCTTGACATTTGATTTAAATGGTCTAATGATGGCCCTTTATAAACCATTCCAAGCTACTGTATTTCCCAAGGCATAAGATACTTGCATCCTCATTAAGGAGGAACCTCAAGTTCCTAAAGGATTTTCTCATTACACTCCATTCAGAATTAATGCAGAATTTTCTTAGGGCAGATAGATGAAGTGTTAGACCACCGCTTTTGGCTTATTAAAGCTTTAAAGGCAGTGCAGCTCTGTATATATATATATATATATATATATATATATTTATATATATATATATATATATTCTTGTTACTGGGACAGGTTTTGTTCAGTAGAGAAATGACATTTCCTCTTCTGCGCTCTTATGATTTAGAAATCTCTTTAAATGGCAAGCAACCACTTTGCATATTTTGGACATATTTTCCAGTCAGTCTAAAATAGAACAAAGAATTCCTGGGAATTCATTACCATTACATATTAGCATAATAGCTACAGTGGGACACACATCTTTGAATGAGGCCTCGGAATGTCCTCATCATAAATCAGTTTTTATTTCTATCAGTATCTAGGGAGTTATAAAGGTCCAGATTTGACTTAAAGGAAATGTATATTTAGAAATATTTAACATTATTTTATATAGGTTATACCATAATTCATAAACCAAGCCTAATCCATGTAAAGGTTTGGTTAGGCCTTACTGATGTATGGCTTTTCCAATGGCCTGTTGTGTTATTCCATTGAATCACAGACTGTGCATATGTAATATGTCTGCCAGTGCTTTATGACTAGCCTGTGGATGAGGCACTAGAAGAATCGGAAGTGAGAGGGGTTTCAGCTCCCTGTGTAACTTTCACTGAAATCTACTAATATGGCCCAATGGACCCAACAAATCAGCTAAATTGACACATCTGAGAATTCAATCATGAGGGCTATTTCTGAAAGAACACACCAGATGCCCCTTATATTCCTTCCTTAAGGTTGGTTGGACTCCACCTTTTCTTTTTAATACTATGTGATTTTTATTTTTAGGGTGGCAAGATCCCCATACGGTGGACAGCTCCAGAAGCAATAGCGTTCCGTAAATTTTCTTCTGCCAGTGATGCCTGGAGCTATGGCATTGTTATGTGGGAAGTGATGTCATATGGAGAAAGACCCTACTGGGAGATGTCAAACCAGGATGTAAGTATTGTAGACCAGAGCAGTCCATCTCATTCTATGTTGTGGGATAAAAATTGATTAAACTTATGTTTTCTCTTTCCAGTTTCCATGCTCAGATATATACCTCAGTATATAAAATCTGGTTCAGCTACGATCTTGTCTAACTTGCTGTACTTGTCTGTAATGTTTCACTCAAAAAAGAGTGTTCTTTGTTGAACTGGCTTTGGTCTTGGAGTAAGCTTGATAGACTGGTCTATAGATGATGTATGCATTTTAGATGTCATCCCCTACCTTTAGAAACATTCAAGATAGCTGATAAAGGGCAGTGGAAACATTTTTGCACTCAGGAAAATAACTGCTTCACTAAGCTCTGTTGATATTGCAAAAACAATATTAGCAATAATGGCAGTTTCAAGACCATATTACGCCATTACCTTTACAATATTGCTTGTTGAACCAAAATACCAATAACCAATAATTCAGACTATGCATTGGGTGTACACACTCTATCATTTAAAGATTACTTTATCATTTTAGATTTACAATGATTTTATATATGTAATTTCTTAAAAAAGCATCACCTGGGTAGAATATTTTAATTTAGTTTTAAAATTGTAAAACAAATACAGTTCTTGATAATGGACTTTTGGACCCTACTAGCCATTCTGAGTCTTCTAAGCACACCAAACATCCTATCTGCCTTACAACGAAGAAAATGTGACTGGGGAATAGTAGCCAATGCTCTCAATCTCAGTAAAACACCCCCGCTTCAGGTGAAACACATATGCCAAAATTAGTTGAAGTACTGAGAGAGTGCAGACGGAGCAGAACTTGCTGCTAAGTGTTCTTTATTGGACAATAAAGAACACTTAGCAGCAAGTTCTGCTCTGTCTGCACTCTCTCAGGTCTTCAAATAATTTTATCCTATCTGCCTTACCCTAAATCATCCTTCCACCCTTTTTTGAATAAATTGAATTGTCAGTCAATCGAAATGATAGCTTTGTCTCAAGTGAAGGCACATTGAAGGCACTCTTCTGGGTTGAGGTCATGTGTGATAAAGTCATAGCTCATGTGCTACTTGTTCCTACTGCGTGATATTTTGTAATAATTAATTTGTATTTCCATTTGAATCTAAAGAAAGCTGAGGAATGTTAATAATCAAAAGGTTAACAAGAAATTGAAGGGGGCATTTATTGTTTCTCTAGTTTCAAAGCAAGAGCACAAAGGGGAACAATAGTTTGCCCCCAGTGGTCCATGCATAAAACACTGCAGGTGCTGCATAGATCAATCTTTGTGTTCAATTAGGTGAACACAAAAGTTGCCAATTTTAGCACAACAGCAGAATTTGTTAGAATAGATGCAGTAGCAAAGCTATTTGTAGAAACTTTAAATGCTTACAATGCTCAACACGTACATTCATACTTTGTATTCAAGTAGCAGTTATTTTACTTACATTATTTTTATTACAACAATATATACCAGCAAATTATTTCACAGCAGTCCTCAGATGACATATTAATATGAAAATGCATACAGATTAATTAAAAAAAGAAAAGCAACAAATGACTGAGCTTCAATTAATACAAATGTTATATTTGAACACAAACGTAAAACAATAAAGGAGCATAAAAAGTATATAAATCCCATATTGTTGCCTTTTCCCTGATATTTTGCCAAAAAGTTTAGGATGAGTCATGGAGAATCAAAGAAGCAGATGTTTCACCACAGTTATTAATGATTTATATATAATAT
>CM044434.1:12235196-12252514 GCA_024363595.1 Xenopus borealis | reverse complement strand
GGCGAAATCATTTTTAAACTTTTATTTATTTTGATAATATGGGGTCTATAGGACAAAGCTTTCTGACTAATGGATCCTATTAGAATCTATCTGTATTAGAATCTATTGTGAGACCATATCAAGTATTTCTTAATGTGTTTTTGACTTTAGTCCACTAAATAAAAGGAGTAAACACAAAATCCTTTTGGGACCTTTTTATAAGTGTGATTTAAATTCTAGGGGCCATAGTGGTGGTCCTATTTGTGAAAGTCAACTAGACTGTTCTGTAGTTGTATGATGAAGTTCTACCTGCTTTATATTTTGTTCTCTTGGTCTTGAAATAAATTCTTACTGGATTCAGAAATTCATTCACATCATTTTGCATAATGTCACTATGAGTTGGTTTTGTAGAGATATAAAAATAATAAGGGACATTTTAAGAAAATCAATAAGGATGATTAGAGTCAGCTGACTGGTACCAAAGCCTTTCACCTGTCTCTAGCCTTCAGATGTATAATGTCTCTAATCATTTCTATATGATGTATTCTAATTGCATGAATTTCCATTGCAGAATGCCAGAATCACCTGGTGATGCACCAGAATATCATTTTGTGGTCACAGTAAGCGAGTGGCTTGAATCCATAAAGATGGGTCAATATGCCCATAATTTTATGGCTTCAGGGTTCACAACGCTGGACGTGGTTTCGAGAATGACCTTTGAGTAAGTATTTCAATTGTAAGGTAATTCATTTCTGAAATATATAATATATAATAAATCATTTGTATTTTATTAAAGAAATATTATAATGACTGATTAAGCTTTTTATATACAGAGAGGCAAATGTATTCATTTTTGAATAAAAATTTTAGCTAAACTCAGTTGTGAGAAAAAAATGTTAATTAAGCTTTTTTTATGTTTGTGGGGTTTTTTGCATTGTTCTATGGATTTTAAAAAAAAGTAACTATAAAAAACAAAAATGTAATATAAAAATGTTGCAAAAACACTCATACAATTAATTTCAAATTTCAAGATTCCATCGCTGAATCTCAAAAAATGTTAGGGGCAGATTTACTAAGGTACACATTTTCAAAGTGAAAAAACTTCAAAATTTGACTCTCAAAGTATTTTTCAAGGGCTTTTTTGATTGAAAATGGACCTATTTCGATTGAATGGGTCCATTTTCGATTAAATAAAAAATCATTCGACTTGTTCGAACGATTTGAAAGTTTCTCTGCAAAATCCTTCTAATTCTTTTTCAGGACAGGTTCTATGAGGTCCCCCATAGGTTAAAATGGCAGCTTTTAGATGGCAAATAGTTGATTTTTAAAGGGCAAGTACTTCGAGATGAGAAAATTCTTTCACTGATTTTCATAGTGGAAATGATGCCCATAGACTCCAATAGGAGAACAAGAATTTTGCGTGTCAAAAACAAATTGTTGCTCATAGACTTTAATGCATTTTGGCAAATTTTCTCAAGGGGGGGGAATTTAGTGCAAAATGGGTCAAATTCACCCATCCCTACTGACACTAGAAAGTAATCTTTTCTACATACGTATATCATGCATATATGTTCCATTAATGTTAGAAATTCTAACTGAGAAGGGACAGTCCGGTTGGCAGAGTGAGGTTTAAGAACTTCAAGTAACTAGTGATGGGCGAATCTACCCCGTTTCACTTCGCCAAAAAATTTTGTGAAATGAGTCGCAGCATGTTTTTGACGCGCGTTGCGGCAACTTCGATGCGTTTTTGACGCCGCGTCATGTCAAAAATGATGCGCGAATTTTCGCTGACGTTCCACGAATTTATTCTCCAGCGGCGAATCGCTGGAATTCGCCGCGAATTCGCCCCTGGCCAATAAATTTGCCCATCACTACAAGTAACCAATAATAACAAAAGCAGAACTATCAGCAAAAAATTATCAACATGACCTATAGGTAACTTTTTATGCACATTAATATTTCAAAGAGTATTTTTTTGTTAGTGTCAGTATCACGTTAAGGTTGATCTAGCCACTGCATATAAGAGGGATTCATGCATTTCCTGGACATCAATTTTCAAAATTCTACTTGTGCCATAGCCCTTGAGGTTATATTGTTTAATATGAATGTTATACGAATCTAGCCACTGCATAAAAGAGGGATTCATGCATTTCCTGGACATCAGTTTTCAAAATTCTACTTGTGCCATAGCCCTTGAGGTTATATTATTTAATATGAATGTTATACGAATACAATTTTTTTTGTTTATTTCCTTACATTATGTTCCCCATGAACACCTGCCCCATAGGAGTGGAATGCAGGTCTAATAACATGGTCAGGGGAGGAAAGGGGGCTGGAAGCTGTTTTGTAGAAGTGGGCTGGTGTGTTTTGGTCCATTTACCTTCATTAATCAGCTTGGCAACAGCCATGTGCTTCAGCTGCTATCCCAAACCAGTCGCAAGAAATGTCCGCTTATGAATTAAATGCACGTTATTACTGTTTGCATAGTACTACAGAGTTGGCCATCAATGTGAATTTGAACATTAACATTCTGTTATCTATTTTGTCTGTTGTACTATATGAAAATAGTCACATATTGGCTTCTTCCCTAGTGACATAAGAAGAGTTGGCATCACACTCATTGGACACCAGAGAAGAATAGTGACCAGCATACAGACTTTACGACTACAAATTATGCATATACAGGAAAAAGGATTCCATGTATGAACTTAGTAAAAACAACTGTTTTGTGCCTCCGCATTTCTTTAACAGAAGATATTCTAATGCCTCGTTATGGACTTCCCCCATCTCTAGATGACCAAACTCCTTATAAAGAGAGAAAAAGAGAGAGAGAAGAAGAAAATGCTTCCACAGTGGGGATTTTAAAACAAAACTTTACTCAGAAACCTATTATTGACATATCCTGGGCCCTACTACAGACCTACTGCTTCCTGGTAGTGAATGACTAAGAATGGATGGATTTGTTTGATGGTTTAGAGTTGGAGTTGTACTCAACTGCAGTAACTCTAGCTTACTCTTTGAGGATCTCCTGCAGAACGTGATGGAGACTGTTGACCTACCCGATATACTGTTTACACTATAAAATGTGCAATTTAAAATAAGGATGCAAATATAAAACTATATAGCTCACGAATACTAACCAGCCAACCCAAAACACAAGTTAATCATATCTGTATGTCAAGGTTCAGAGAGAGGTGGAACATCACGCAACTTTCAAGACGTAGGTTTTGGTTTGATATAGTAAGCTTGTGTGTGTGGCTATTTCAGATGAAACAAGTGTACTTCCTAAAGCCCAGGACTAAATGATACCTGTAATGCTCTATATTCTTGTACTTTTACAGTTTAGAATCTGAAATTTGTCTTCTAGTGTTTTTATTAAATCTCTGCCTCTTAAAACCCTTCCATAGAAAGTCCTGGGGGGATGGTGTAGCCCTGCAGGTAGGCTGTGCAGGTATTGATTACTGGTACTTTGTTTTCTAGGATATTTAAAAGCACACAGAGAAATAGATTAGCAAATATCATATGTAAATGTGTTTCAGTATTAAGTCTTCTTAATTATTGCGTATAAAATATTTATATTAAGCTCAAAAAATATTTGTTTCCTTTTCGTGCATAATGGCATAATGTGCCTTTTTATGGGGTCCTCCATTTAACAAAAAGTTGCTGCTTCTAGGAGGCCCAATCAGTACTGATTCCAGTTTATTTAAAATTTTGTTCTCATTGCAAACACTGGTTTCTTTTATTCTTTTATTATCATCTATTTATTATCATCCCATGTCAGGCAGAATGTGGTTCTTTAGCAACAACAGATAGTGGGTATGGAAGACTTGAGCTATAGAAGAGGGAACCCAAGCAATGCATGAAGTAAGGGTCTTCATATGAGGATGATTATATAAATCACTGATAATCATCCTGAAGCTTTCTAGCTGTTCTTCAACTAAGATCAGGCTATATGTGTACATGATAAAAGCATCTTAACCATTGTTACACAGTAAGTTTAATCTAAATGAACCCCCTTGGAGTTCCTCATACCCATTATAAACCATGCAGTCCTCCAGCCTTGTCTCAACCTCTTAGCCTTTAACAAATAGTAATTTGTTGGATTGTGGTCCAATCCAAACCAACTCAAATGGAAACCACAAGTATAGGAGGTGCCCTGCAAGATACTATCTTATTCATCAGAAATTTACAAGATGCAGCTCTTTCCTCTGTTAGAATATAATATAGTTCTTTGTTATCAAATCCAAACAGTATAGTGTATATATTATTTTAATGCTACCCCATAGAATGGAAAATTAATGTAAATTACAGTAACGTTATATTGTCAGCAATATTCAGATAGATATAGAAGCATATAAGACCAATGATGTTGCAGATGTGACGTAAGTGAGATGTTCAAGGCAAAGAATAGCTGTGGTTATACAGATGTTTAATTTATAGAATTGAATAGTTTTATTCTAAATTACACCCATAGCTTGCCTTATATACTTTATTTTAGAATTGTTTTACTCAAGAGGACATGTTTTTCAGTTTCTAATATCTGTCAAGTTAAAGCAGTCAATGTAAACATCTGTCTCTTTAGTACGTAAAAAATATGTCCCACAAATATCTGATAGGAATACAAATTATGTATGCTTATTTGCTATAAAGGAAATATAGTAAACTAGGGTGAGAGATAGTCACTAGGATGACTTGAATAATTACAAAAAGAAGGTCATTCTTCATAATTTTGGCAAACATTTTGTTCATTTGTACCCCCAGAGATCTAGGAGGCAATATGTTGTGCATTTGCCAGAAACACAGCACAGACCTGAATGCACACTAGGGACCTTCATGGTCTAGGTAGAGGCAAGGCACTACCGATATACTGTAACCTACAGTTATATCAACTTAGAAATAATTCATGAAGTGCATTACCAATCAACTGTAGCATCTTAGTTCAAAAATATGCATACATGCATAAATATCCATCACCATCAGTGAATTCTGCAACTGGCATCCATATGGCATTAGGCACTGAATTGCAGTTAGCTGCAAAACTTTTAAAGGACATTATGTTGATGTTTAGAAGAGATGATAGTCGAGAATATTCTATACAAGGGTAACTGATAACTTGTGATTCTTTAAAAGCAGTTTACTCTGGTGTCAGTTGAGCAAAGCTAATTTCTAATTTAAAGGATAGCCCATTGTAAAAGACCAACTGCACAGTTGGTACTGTATTTAAGTGTTCCTGTGATCTGAGAGAAATGTCTTTAGGGTGGGTTTGGTACCCTGGTGTTATGCCCAGCAGTAAAATTGTCTTTGGAAATTATTCAAAGTTGTAAGCTAGGGAAAAAGGTTTTCCCATTGAATGTGTGCATTTTATTTCCATATCAATGACATTTAACAGAGATCAAGTGAATTCAATGCTCAGTCGCTCTACTGTTAAAAAAGAGTGAATGACCCAGTTATGTTGTTGATATTCAATATACCTCATAAGGGGACATTCTGTATTTTACTAACCAT
This sequence comes from Xenopus borealis, assembly GCA_024363595.1. Lineage (NCBI taxonomy): Eukaryota > Metazoa > Chordata > Amphibia > Anura > Pipidae > Xenopus > Xenopus borealis. Next base: position 12,247,030 of record CM044434.1, on the reverse strand, counting down.
AAGCTTTTGGGTTATAAATTATAAATCAACTCACATCATTTCTACTTGCAAGCATGACTTTTATCCATGTATCCAACATTTTTCTAGCACAACATATTTATGCATAGAATGTCTGCCCCTTAATCGCCAGAGAATCCCTCAACAGGGTCAAATCATATATATAATAAATTAACGGGTTGCTCACAGCATGTTTCTGGCTTCTGATTTGATCTATGAATATTTAAATGGAAAGGAACTCAAAGTATGTTATTAATGGTAAACACATCAATCAGAACAAACTATATCATAAGTCAGCACTGTCATACTATATAAAGCACAAACACCACTTAAACACAATGGGGCAGATTCACTAAAGGGTGAGTTTTCGCCAGTGACAGCTTCACTAAACTGCACACCATTTCTCCTGGTGCAAATTCACCATGCCAAGTCACTAAAATGCGAAGTTGCTTGTCGGCTGCTGAATACTGGCAACGTTTTTGCTAGTGTTAAATCGGCAGTGCAAGCATTTCATAACGAAGTTTCACTAGGCACCAATGAATGCTTGCTTAGGTTAATTTGAATATGTATCTCTTTATTAGAGATGTTGGTGCAAATGCTTGAAGTGGTCAATTATTATTACAAATGTCCAAGGAAACAAAATAAAGAAAAAAGAGATCCTGTAATACCCTAAACATGAGCCCACCCTAAAACAAACGTGCCCCTGAAATGGTTAAAACAAATGTTAATGCAAACATTTTTAATAGGCTTTTGAAGGCAATCCTGCTTTAAAATATGAAAAAAACAGCATACAGGATATGATGTCACTGACGTAAAATTGAGGAGAATCTAGCTTCATCTTATCAATCGCCATGTCTAAGGTGGAGAAGCAAACTCTGGCAAAAGAGGTAATGTACTGTAAAAGTGAATTGGCGGAGAAATGCTTGTTTGCCTGAGCAAAAAATGGCCTGGTGATAAGGTGCAAAACTGTGTTAGTGACGGCCTCTTCACCATCTAGAAAACCAGTTGGGATTGAAATAGCCTTCTCTTCCAGCAGATACTTGAATGGAGAACCCACTGCTAATGGAATGCACTTGAGCTGGTAGGGAGTGTCTTGTTCAAAAATACTTCTTAAGACTTCTGCATTCCTAAGCGATACCAGCCTACCAGCCCAGATTGTTTCTCTAGGCACAGATTTAGAATTCCAGTGGCTGCTAGTAGAGAAGGGAATTTGAATGAAATGGTCCTCTCTAAATACCCAATATACAATGTAAGTGTGCAACAGGAGTATATAATTCTTATGTTTCTCTAGATCCCTTTATCAAACAGGTATGGAATCCATAATCCAGACAGCTCAGCTGTTTCCTTGTAGAATCCTAGGTCAACAAACAGCTCCATTAAACATAATGGCAGTTACAAGCTAATGTGGGAGATCAGAGATGTGGAAGCATGCAGTATGGACTTGTATATTTGACTGTTAGTTGCAGTGAGAGCCAGTCGCAAGCTACCTATCAATTTCAGTGACTATGAATAAACAAGGCTAACTAATTTTGGTTGTCTTTTTGTATTTGCATAATGAAAATGTATAATAACGGTCTGCTTCTACAGCTTCTTCCTGAAAAGCTGTTTCTTAACTTGTGATACTGCTTTGTCCTAGACATTCAATTGTTGTTCCTTGTTCTTGAATTATATTCCTCCAGATATTTCCTGTTTTGTGATAATCAGTACAAAACAAAATGTATTGTGGGCAAGAGTAAGCCTGTAGGGTATTCTTAAGGGCTGTGCAAAGGACCATATTGACAAATAATGGCAAAGAATTGAATCTTTGAGCAAAGAAATATATAGAAATGGGCTTGCCTTCAGGTGTTAAAGGTGAGACAATAAAATTGCTGAAAAAAAGATAAATCTAATATATGCAACCTCTATATATCAATTTTAGTAAAAAAAAAAGGGATATCAAGGTTTGCATTTAATTGATTTAATTGTTTTTTTCACAGTCATTTTTAATCCACAGTTTTTTTTAAAGTAAAAATTAAAAAAGCAATTGTGTATAAAAACATACATTTATATAGTTTTACCCAAATCTGATCCTCAAATCACAATAAATGTGCCCCTGAGGGGCTGGTTGAATTTAATTTTCTATGTGATTCATGGCTCATAGCAGGCCTGGACTGGCAATCTGTGGCTTCTGGCAAAAGGGGCTGTGGTAAGATTCCATAAACAGTTTCTATATAGTGGGTCTGTGGGAGGCTGTTGGGTCTTTTTGTATTTGAAATGCCAGGGCTTTTTTTCAATCCCAGTTCAGACCTGGCTCGTGGAAGTTTTTCATACAACATTTTTCTGTATTGAAGAGTTTTCAATAAATGAGTAAAATCCTGAAAACACAAATTGAAAAATATGGCAGCTAAAGCTAGTGGAGCTTTTGTGGGGAGCATTTTCAAAATTGAAGCTATGAGTTGTTGGAAAAAATTTGGATTTTGCAACCTCACCGAAGATGTAAAGTAGAATGTGTGTAAGAGTAGAAGACAAGTCAGAAAATAAAACATAGAGCAGGTTCAAACAAAACTAAATTAATATTAATAATAAACATCATAGAGTGTCTGTCTACAGTGTATATAATGACTAGACTAATTATTCAACAACGAATATACATACTGTATGAGGCAGTTCTAAAGAAAAAACATATTCAACATTGTACAATATAGGGCTAAACTGTTTAGAATCTTGACTAAATGCAATTGATATACCAAAACACCTATAAGAAACCAACTCATTCAGACCAAAATTTTATCTTTTTTCCAGTCTCTCATGGTTGCCACTACATGGGGGTGAAGGTACGTGGTCAATGAATGTGCAGTATAAACTCACCAATTTGTGTTTATACTGTAATTTAAAAAAGTAAGATCCACAGGAGTATTGGAGTTCCCAGTGTCCAAAGCTTTTATAATGGAAAATCTGTGGTTGGCCATGCAGTCACGAAAAGTGGTGATGGTTTGACCCACATAAAATAAAGCACATGGCTTGGCCATATTTAATGACATAAATGAGAAATGAGAACATGTCAATGTGTGCTTCATTTAGATGTGATGTGAGGACAAGATCTAAAGATGGGTGGTAAAGATGTGTCCCTCTCAAAGGAGAAGGAAAGCTAAGGAGGCATTTTATTGCCAACTGATTAGCTGCACTAGTGCCAGCTAGAATGATATATTTATTCTGTAGAATTATATACTATACCTGGGTAAAAAGCTCTAGAAGCTTTCTGTTTATTTAGAATAGCAGCTGCAGTATTAGCTTGGTGTGATATCACTACCTGCCTGAGTCTCTCCCTGCTCACTCATAGCTATGGGCTCAGATTACAGCAGGTAGGGGAGGAGGGAGGGGGAGAGAAGCAAACGGAGCATGCTCACGCATGATACAGAAGCCCATGTGTACAAAATTAGTGATGGGCGAATTTATTCGCCAGGGGCGAATTCGCGGCGAATTCCCGCGATTCGCCGGTGGCGAATAAATTCGCGAAACGCCAGCAAAAATTTGCCAAAAAAATTTGCCAAAAAAAACAAGTTGTGCGTCGTTTTTGACGCAACGCGCTCCGAAAATGACGTGACGGAAACAAATATTTCAGCGAAGCGAAATGGGTGAGATTCGCCCATCATTATACAAAATAGAAGGAAAGAAATGCTGTGTTTCTTTTTGACAGAGGACTCAGATCAACATTACTTTGAGGGTTTACTGGTGTATTTATAGACCTTTCTGACAAAGCTTATGTTTAACCTTTCCTTCTCCTTTAAGGACAGACAAATGATTATGCACTGCTTGTGTCTCTTATCAGGTATGTAGGATGTAATAAAAATCAATTTCTCACATGAGATTTCTGGGATCCTGGCCCCTCTTGGTATAAGTGATCCTGTTGGGCAAACTCAAGGGCCCTTTCCTTGCACAACAACAGATCTCACAAATTATAATATCAATATCATTTGCAAATATGATCATTGTATGGGGCTGATCCATTGTGCCTGTCCATAGTAGAAACAAATCACTTATGAAACGAAATAGCTTGTCAATGTAGAGGCCATAAATAGGAAGAATGTGGGTCTGTTTATAGGTGGACATGTAGACATTGGCAAATGCAGGCGCCACATTTAAACTCATACTCATGCTACTGATTTGCAAGAAGTACAAAAGTTTAAATAGTGTCATGTGTAACAAGTAATTGTATGAGGAATTCAGTATTTGATCTGGGTTGTTCAGGAGGGCATTTTAACCACATTTACACCCTCCTCAGTAGGACTTACAGTGTAAAGAGAGGATACATCCATTATGGCTAGTTTGGCATTTGCTGGAAATGGTAGGGACCCATACTGTACAATGTTTTATGGAAATCCTTGATATAGTACAGGTATTGAGTACAAAAGTCTGAAAGTAATGGTCAGCAAATATTGCCAATGGCTGTAATAAAAACCTCCTTACACTGACAATGGGACATCGTGGTGGACCTACAAGATTTTTATTTATTTTAGGAAGCGTATAAATGATAGGGCAGATAGGGATATCCTGTGTTAGAAAGTCCTTAGTGCTCTCAGTCAAGTAACCTAACGAGTGACCTAAATTAAAACTGTACTGAAGTTGTCTTAGAATCTTGGTGCAGTAGTCACTGTAGTTCTTTAATCCCACTGTCCCTCCCTTGTCTGCTGGCCTGATTACAATGTTAAGGTTACTAGTCAAAGCTTTATGGCCACCCATTCTGCTCCTGTAACATTTGGAAAGAATTAAATGGAAGAGTGTCTCATAATTGTGTTAAAGCTTTTATTCATTTGGGGTATTCCTTGGTTCAAACTTACTCAGGGGGCTGAACTTCTCAGCTCGTCCTCCGGGTTTACAAAAATGCTTTTAATTTGAGTGTAGTGAAACCTATGAATGTCAACCATTGTATCAAGGGAGTGTGCTGTAAATGAAGGAACAAAAGACAGGCCCTTAAATGATAAACTCATTTCCTCATCGGATAGGCTATGGAAACTAAGGTTAAAAATCATTTTCTCTGTGGTTTGGACCCCTTTACAGAATGGGTGTTTACACTCACCACTTCTTTTGTGCGGCCGTCTCTGTTTTCAGATTGTGGGCTGTGACTTAAAAAAAGGAGAAGAGGAAGGTGTAGAGATAGAAGCCTGAATGGAGATGGTGTTGTGGTCAACGTCAGTTGTTTATGATGTAAGGAATCTGGCTCTCCCTCTGGCACAAGGATCCCCAACCTTTTGAACCCATGAGCAACATTCAGAAGTACAAGGTGTTCGGGAGCAACACTAGCATGAAAAATGTTCTTGGGGTGACAAAAATAAGTGCTGTGATTGGCCATTTGGTAGCCCCTATGTGGATTGTCAACCTACATTGAGGCTATGTTTGGCAGTTCACCTGTTTTTTATGCAACTAAAACTTGCCTCCATGCCTGGAATTCAGAAATAAGCACCTGCTTTGAGACCACTGGGAGCAACATCCAAGGGGTTGGAGAGCAACATGTTGCTCACGAGCTACTGGTTAGGGATCACTGCTCTAGCACGTCCCCTGGCTATTACAGGGGTGTCAGTGTCAAAAGAATTAGTAGTGTATGGTAAGCCAGAGAAACGAAAGCCAAAAAGCCCTTCTCTTGCAAGATGCAAAATAAAGCCTTTAAAAAACAGAAGGTATTTACTTGCCTCATGCCATATACATAGCACTGCCTTAATGACACAAATTAGATTTAACTTTCACATGAGGAGAAGTGATGGGCGAATTTACCCACAAGGTACGAATTCGCGGTCAATTCCCTCGATTCGCCGCCGGCGAATAAATTCGTGAAACGCCAGTGAAAATTCGTCTGCCGAAAATTGGCTGGCGTAAAAAAAAAAACAAGTTGCGCTGCGAAAACAGCGTGACACGTCGAAAATGACGCGAAGCTCGTAAACTACGCGATGCGTCAAAAACTTGTTTCGCCAATTTTTCAGCGAACCAAAACAGGGGATTTGTGATAAAAATGCGCTACCACAGGCAGCAAGTCTCCCATAAATGTCATGCCTTCACTAAACATAGAATCGCTGCAAGTAAATTACACTTCTCACAGCAATTTGGCTTATACTGTATAACATGACCTGGATTAATGAAAACCCTTTGCAGACATACCTGATATGGCCTTTTTGAGGCCCTTCCTCCACACGTGCCAGTCTCCAAATTCTTCTTAAAGCTGTTCCTTTGCCTGCTAATACTGAAATACTGTTAGCCTTGTGACTGCTCACTTGTTTTAACATCCCAAAAGGAAACAAATTGAATTTCTTATGTAGAGTTCAGCGCCTAAGGCATTGTAGTTTATGTGATAAACCCCTTCTCCAGCAGCTCAAGTCCCATGGGCACCGGTACAAATTAAACCAAAAACTATTTTAATCTCTAAGACTTCAAAATTAAAACAAATATAGCACTCACATTTTTAGGATCGGGGTAACCGCAAAATTAAACGTTCACTTAGTTCCTGCATAGGGTAATATAGTCGGCTTCCTCGTGGTGTTCTCTGTAGGTCTGTGCAAATTCCCCCTCTCTGTCCTAACACGTTTCGCTGATTTTCTCAGCTTCTTCAGAGGCTTGAATGCGAGTATGTGCGTTTCCTTTTATTTAAAATGTTAGATAACATTAAAGCTTAGACATACATAGCACTGGGCCTCCCCCAACAGCAACGCTGTATCTTATATAGAATGTTGCAGAACACAGGCCGCACTGTATTCATGGGAAAACAACAAATATTTTTACTCTTGAGGGTGCACTTAGCAACCTTCCCTGAAATTAGTAAATCAGACCTTAAAGGGCAACTAATATGCAAAAACTGTTTCTCCTGCCAGAGGTGCAGGCTAATAAAGCCCACAATACAGTTGGGAGAAGCAATACGACTTCAGCCAAAAATGCTTTTATTATGCCTAACCATCAGGTTTAACATCAAGCATGGCAACACAGATGCCCCAGTGGCAGCACACTTCTGCAGCAATACCCACTGCATCAAAGATCTTCAGGTCACAGTTTTAAAGGGTAACTTCAAGGCACAGCAAGAGCGGAAGGTGTGGGAATTCGAACTCATGAGAAAGTTTAACCCCCTAGATTGTGGCCTGAACAGAGACAGGAGTTTTATGTCCAGATATGACTAAGGGATATGACACCTAGAAGAAAACACAGCTAAAGACAATCTACATCTTAAAAGACACTTCCCTTAAGGTGCTGACTGTACTAGTGTTTGCTTCCTTGACTAAAGCTAAAGAACTCACCCTTGGGGCTTATCAATATCTGGGCTGAAATATTCTTTTCTTTATAGGTCACTTTTCCCATTTGCAGTTTATTTGTTACAGTCTGGTAAGGGAGTGTGAAGTGGATAAGTTCTGGTTCCATATGTTATCCCACTCTGGATCCATTACCTGTATCTTCACTTTTTTCTTTTCCAATTCCTAATTGTGCATTGTTGTGTTGACCTGACTGAATCCAGACCCCTGAACTATTTATAAGCCACCCTAATTACTTTCTACAAGTTTATCTGTAACTTTTTACTTTATTGCCCATTAACCATTTTTCAGTGATCTAACAGTGTACTGTATATAATGTGCCTTTTCAGCTTTCATTTGTATTTTGCCTGACGAAGGAGCCTGTGTGCTCCGAAAGCTTGCCATTGTTTCTTATTCAGTTAGCAAATAAAAGGTATCACCAAACTTTACATTTTCTGCATTCTGCCTAAAACAGAAACATAGGGGCAGATTCACTAAGATCCGAAAATTCGCCAGCGTAGGCTTCGCTAGCATTCGCCGCACTTCGCCAGACGAATTTTCACCAGCGCTACACAAATCCACTAAAGTGCGAATTTACGCTCAGGTCGGCGAACGGTAGCGTAGTTGCGATAGTGTTACTTCACTAGGCAGCGCTGCATACGCTAGCGATGCCTAATTTGCATACGGCGGGAACTTTAACTTATAATAGAAGTATATGTTACAGCCACTACATTCCACTGTCTGGCAATAGTGAATTTGCGAAGTTGCAAAATGACCTGACGCTGGTGAATTAGCGCTAGCGTTAGACGCTTCGCGCTTTAGTGAATCTGCCCCATAGTGCCTGGTACAAATTGCCTTATGGGACTCCAATGCAAATAATGAGCCATCTTGGAGTCAAGAAGGCCCCATCTGAGGCAAATTGGAGGCTTCAAATTGGGTTTTTTGCCTTCGTCTAGATCAACAAGCAGTTAGGCAGGTGATATATAGACCTAAAAGGTTGAACTTGATGGACATATGTCTTTTATCATCCTAAATTGTGATACCAGTAGACTTGCTCATTATGGCCATCTGTGTAACCAAACATGGCCTCCCTCGCCCAAAGTTCCAATCTGGTGCAGGTGGCAAAACACTCCACAGGAGATTTTTTTGGGCAAAATAGCATTATTGTCTCCAACCAGAGTGCATGGTCTACACCTTTGATGGGTGAAACATTTTACCTTCGATAAGTGCCCTTTAAGCCTTTGGAGCATAAGGTTTTCAGAAATCACTGGTTCTAAGATGACTTTATGCCTTCTTGCCATTCTATACCACCTTGATCAGCTTGATGCCTGTAGGCTCAATGTGGCCAGCCAGTACATTAAAAGCTGGTTGCTAACATAGGGTATAGCAAACAGCCTACTACATGGGGGAAAGACAGTGGAGTATGTACAAAGCAGGAGAACCATTACCCACAAGAAAAAAAACAGTGCTTAGCCAGTGAGCTAATTCATTGTGTAAGCAACACAAACAAGGTCAGAAATGAAACATGCACTGAATATTTTATGACTGCTAAAGTACATAACAGAGACATGTAAAATATGCAAGTGTTCAGATTATTATGCACCCCGTGCTAGTAATAGCGTTCAGGAGCCAGAGGGAAATGTCTTTCTTTCTGACAAATGTAGCAATAATACAAGCAGGAAAATCAGATGCACAAATTAAGAAAATGTTTGGTAAGTATTAAGGCTATAAATATCCATCTAATTGAGCAGTGTTTAGGAGGAAGGCAGCGTGCAAAAGTCAGCAGAAAAAATATAAAGACACCAGCGTAGACTTTAAGACCTGACTCATTTTGCAGGATTAATGTGCTGCAAAATCCTTTCTAGGACTAAACGGTGGCTTGCACAAAAATGAAGTCTAATTTTATCCCCCATGTAACATGGATACTGTTCTCTTAATATCTACAATAATCAGTATTTCTTCACATGAGAATCATCTCTCAGTATGAAGCAATAATAAGAAAATATTGTTCTTTGCAATTGTCTTAATGGCATGGTTTAAAATAAACAGCTGGGAATAAATGTTTTCTTTATAGTTTAGCAACTGCCCCCCACCAATATGGCGGGTGGTTCCAAGCAAGTGTGGAATTATGCTATAAATTTGGACAGTAAATTAGGGGAACAATGAGGGAGCTGAAACCTTTGTAGCTAGTATTGCTGGCTGTTGCAAGAGGAACTTAGAGAATAGATTCACAGCACCATCCATGGATCAATATTAAAAAGCCTTTATTGGTATCCTGGCTCAGCTCTCTTGCAAAAACAACGTTTCAGGTCTTGCACAGTCTTTTTTCACTTGGAAAAAAAGCTGTGCAAGGCCTTAAAGGACAAGGAAAGGCAAATAAATAAATATATCTATCACCAATATACTTTAATTAAAAAATGTATTCAATTAAATTCTCCCTTCATTTACTGCTCTGGATAGGAATTTTCAGACAGTCCCTAACTTCTGGGCAGTGAAACAATCATACTTATGAACAACAGGGGGAGCCCCGCCTTGCTTTCCAGCCATGCAGAACTCAAGCAGCTTGCAGTCGGCGACTGTGTAGGGATTTTAATTGAATTTTTTTTCCTTTACGTCCCTTTAAATGTTTCCAACTCCAGCTGCAGGTACAAAGATCATGGCACCAGATTTAAACAGATAAACTGTGATTCTATTTGGAGGATTATTTTACTGCAGCCACTGGTTCTGCAGAGTTGGAGGAGAAAGTTTGTATTAAATACAAAACAAAAACTTTAAAATTCACATTAGATTACATGACAACACAGGGCCCAGTGCAGTCTGTATATTCTGATTATTAATCAGTCTCGCTGTATAAACTTCTGGCAGATATTATTTAACTTGTGCTGTTTTGACAATTTATGATGATCCCTAAGTTTAGCCCAGATCACACTGAGCATGTGCACAGTCTTGGTCTTGCAAAGACAAAATTACAAGATGACAGCCCCCTGTGGCCAACTTTGAAAGCATAAATCATTTGTTTGATTAGGCTTGTGGTGCAGTAAGTTCATGTTTATGTTTAGTATACAAAATATAGTATTTATAGCCTTATTCTATTTTAGAATTTCCTTGTCCATTAAATGTTGTTTTTGTAAGAGAGCTGACCCAGGATACCAATAAAGGTGTTTTAATATTGATCCATGGATGGTGCTGGGAATCTATTCTCTGAGTATTTAAGCAGGTTGTAGTGGACAACTCTACATGAGCACCTATCTCTTTGAGAGATATAAAGTTTCGGGTGAGTGCTGATCAATTTTATTACAAATATGCTGAAACATCTGTCTTATACCCTGGCAGATTGTGTTCAGTATTCAAAACACCAGCAATGGGCCAAAAAGATGGATACCATTCTATTGGATCACCAGCCCAGCCATTGATATTTACATTGGCAGATATGGTATATGGACAGATGAAACTGTATGTATGAGTGCTTTTAAATGGACATAATGCAGAGCACATACACAATTCATTAAGATATTTGCCTCCAAAAATTCTCCTGCACTTCCACACAGTTGCAAATACACCCACCCTGATGGGGTGCAACTGCGCCTTTTGATGTGGTAGAACCTTGACCTCGCAGTGTAGAAACTTGAGGGTTACCACAGTCATAGATAGTGATGGGCGAATCTCCCCTGTTTCGCTTTGCCGAAAAATTCACAAATTTCCAGCGAAATTCACGAATCGGCGAAAAAATTTGCTAAACAAAACGAGTCGTGTTTTCGTCACGTCGTTTTTGTTGTGCGTTGCGTCGTTTTCGTCGCATTGCGTCAAAAACGACGCGCGACTTTTTTTCGGCGAATTTTTTTTTGACGAATTTTCGCTGGCGTTTCGCAAATTTATTCACCCATCACTAGTCATAGACTTGCAAGACTTGCATCCTGTAAATTAGATGCAAATACTATTATTAATGCACCTTCCACAACTTACCCAAGCCCAAGTTTGACAACCATAGACACAACTTGCACCAAATTTGAAGAAAAAAACAAAGTTTGTGCAGTTAGATCTATTAGAAATGCTAATACTATTGCATAGGTCTGCATTTGGGGTTGGAGGTCTCCTCAGATCTTGAGTATAAAACTTTGGGTTAGTAGCCTTGCTTCAGACCCATGAATAGATGTCAGGATTTTGGGTCATTGCTTTGTTATTGGGAACCTAAGGGTCATGCACAAAAGGTTGTGGAGCTCCCAATGTCCAATACATTGATGAAGAACTGGCTATATCTGTGAACACTTCATATTAAGTTCATATGGGGGAACAGGAGAGGAAAGTGATTCATTTATGTTGTTCCTCGGAGGTGAATAATTGTAAGAGGAGGTCAATATGGAAAGAATACACAAGTTCATAGCAATTACTGCCTACTTAATGTCCCCTGTATACTTGCCATCTGCAAATATTTTCCTCTTAAATGAGGTTGATTGACCTTCTAGCTGATGCACACAAATATATTCGGAAGAAATTACATCGATTCATTTTCTCAAGCAGAGCAGCTGAGGACAAGCATCCATTTTACACTAAGCTGTTCTACCAAATTGATTATATATTGACTCAAGATTAATT
>CM044434.1:12216514-12232830 GCA_024363595.1 Xenopus borealis | reverse complement strand
CTGTGTGTCCTGTGCTTGAATGGCTGCCCCCATAGCTACACAGCAGCTTGTTTATATAAATTATAATTGTCTTTCTGAAGCAAACACAGCAGTTTTACCAGTGCAGGGCAACATTGCATTATATTTTCATTCCTTTAAAACACTTAAATTTTTTAAGAATAGGAGCCGAAGCCATACAATAGGAGCTGAAGCCCCAGAAGAGAATCAGAGAACATTATTCTCCTTTGTGTCTTCTTCATCGACTCCTTTTTTTTTTTCTTTTTAATAAATCATGAAAAAATGTCTGGGGCTGCTAGTCCAAATCTCTCTGATTCTTCACATAACCTAATGAATAGAAATGACCAATTTTGTCTACAGTTCCACCAGAAAAATAAAATAGTACAATGTTTTATTAACAATTAACAAAAAGAAACATTTTGAATAACATTTAAAAAAAACCTTAGTGTACTAAGAAAACTGAAACAGACTTTCTATAGCTTTTTATAGCGCTGATGAATAGAGTCCTGCACGGGTCCATTTTTTCTGACCCGTACCCGACCTGTACCTGCAACCTGCAATCCGCAACCCGTATCCGTGACCCGCATTCTTACCCGCCTGGACCCAGGTGCGATCCAGGCTAATATGCCGCCTGAGGCGGTTTTCTTTTTGCTGCCCCCATCCCTCCCCACGGCACTTACCTTTTCAGTGCTGAAGGGTGTTGGGGGGGTGGTCCTCGACGCTAGTTCAGAGAGCGTAATAGCGACAGAAGAGCTCAATTTCTGGGTTAAAAAAAGGAAATTCGACTCTTAGTTACCAGGAGTGGCTTTTTTTCCCGCCCCTGGTAACCAGGGGGCGTTCCACCAATAATGCATGTTGAGCCACTCGCCTCAGGCGGCAGCACCCCTGCATCCTGCCCCCTGTCTGGACCGCTACCCAACCCGCAAATTCCTTATCGCAACCTGGGCCCGCGACCCGCTGACATGACATCGTCGGAAGTAAGCGTGATCAGAAAAAATTTGTAAAAATCGCTGTTGAGAAGACCCATGGCCTGCAAATGTACAGAACCACTAACCCGCAGAACACGCACCTGAAACCTATGCCCGAAACCCGTAGGGTACCGCAGGTTTTTGCGCAGGTACCCGACCCGCTCAGGGGTGCTCCACCAATGAGGCGAAATGAGCCACTCACCTCAGGCAGCAGCGCCCCCTGGTTACCAGAGGCTGCAAAAATACCGCTCCTGGTAACTAAGAGCCGAATTTCCAGAGACGGCAAAAAGAAGACCGCCACAGGCAGCATGTTGGCCCGGATCGCCCCCCCTGGACCCGCAAATATATGAGTTTCTGATGATGTCCCACACCTGTGTTCTTGCAGCCGAACAATTATCTGTAATTGTATTACCAGATCCTAATGAAGGATCTGAGCTATTGAGCAGATAAAGCATTTATTTTAAAGTTTAAATTCTGCTCTGTTGTTTTTGGACTCCACAGAATGCTGCCCGCAATGGAAAGGGTAAAATGACACCCACATTCTATTTAGGACCAAGTAATTACAACTGCTCATAGGTGCCTTGTAAGTTAATAAGGTGGAATGAATGAGAATGACATATTAATATCCTGCAATCATTTGCCAAATGAAATGTCAGTTGCCGATAAATCTGCTTAAGAACATAAGATGAGTCACTGAAATATCATGAGAGGAAATAGTGTAGATACAGTAAGTCGTGTTTTATAATGAATTCTCCCATTTTGTTTCTAAGTACTGACAGGCTTTACAGTTTAGAAAGAAGCTAATTAAAAATGAATTTGAAAAAAAAAAGCATCGGTTTTTAAAGGACAGCATTAGCAAATTATTCATATATTACAATATATTACAATATAAATGTCCAAACAGACAGAAGCCCACATCACACCAATCCTACGGTATATTCTATACATGTGTATTCTATGTTAAAATTACAGTCATATGACAAAGTTTGGGAACCCCTCTCAGCCTGCATAATAATTTACTTCACTATCAAAAAAAAACAGTGGTATATCTTTCATTTCCCAGGGAACATCTGAGAACTGGGGTGTTTTCTGAACAAAGATTTTTAGTGAAGTAGTATTCAGTTGTATTAAATTATATCAAATGTGAAAAACTGGCTGTGCAAAACTGTGGGTACCCTTGTAATTTGAATGCATGTAACTGCTCAATACTGATTACTGGCAACACCAAATTGGTTGGATTAGCTTGTTAAGCCTTGAACTTCAAAGGCAGGTGTGTCCAATAGTGATGGGCGAATCTGGGGTGTTTTGCTTCGCTGAATTTTCTAGCGAAATTCGCAAAACGTCGCAGGCATCTCCATTTTTGGATGCGGGCGTCCATTTGTGGATGCTGGCGCACATTGCCGGTGTCCAAAAAAGGACAACCGTGTCCAAAATGAAACACGGGTGAATTTTCGGCAGGTGAATTTTTCCAGAAGGTGAATTTATTTGCTGGCTGCCAATTGCGGGTATTTGCCGCAAATTCGCCCCAGGCGAACAAATTCGGCCTTCACTAGTGTCCAATCACGAGGAAAGGTAGTTAAGGTGGCCAGTTGCAAGCTGTGCTTCTGTTTGACTCTCCTCTGAAAAGTGACAGCATGGGATCCTCAAAGCAACTCTCAAAAGATCTGAAAACAAAGATTGTTCAGTATCATGGTTTAGGGGAAGGCTACAAAAATATATCTCAGAAGTTTAAACTGTCAGTTTCAACTGTAAGGAATGTAATCAGGAAATGGAAGGCCACAGGCACAGTTGCTGTAAAACTCAGGTTTGGCAGGCCAAGAAAAATACAGGAGTGGCATATTCAGAGGATTGTGAGAATGGTTACAGACAACCCAAAGATCACCTCCAAAGACCTGCAAGAACATCTTGCACCAGATGCAGGTGTATCTGTACATCGTTCTACAATTCAGCACAATTTGCACATGGAATATCTGTATGGCAGGGTGATGAGAAAGAAACCCTTTCTGCACTCACACCACAAACAGAGTCACTTGTTGTATGCAAAAGCTCATTTATACAAGCCACAGTAATTTAGGAACAACTTTGGACTTTGGACTGATGAGGCAAAATGTAGTTATTTGGTCATGACAAAAAGTTCTTTGCATGGCGGAAGAAGAACACCACATTCCAAGAAAAACAGCTGCTACCTACTGTCAAATTTATAGGAGGTTCTATCATGCTGTGGGGCTGTGTGGCTAGTTCAGGGACTGGGGCCCTTGTTAATGTCAGGGGTCGGATGAATTCAATCCAATATCAACAAATTCTTCAGGATAATGTTCAAGCATCAGTCACAAAGTTGAAGTTACACAAGGGTTGGATATTCCAACAAGACAATGACCCTAAACACACTTGGAAATCTACAAAGACATTTATGCAGAGGGAGAAGTACAATATTCTGGAATGGCCGTCACAGTCCCCTGACTTGAATATCATCGAAAATCTATGGGATGATATGAAGCAGGCTGCTCATGCTCGATAGCCATCAAATTTAACTGAACTGGAGACATTTTGTATGGACCAATGGTCAAAAATACCACCATCCAGAATCCAGACATTCACCAAAGGATATAGGAGGCATCTAGAAGCTGTTACATTTGCAAAAGGAGTCTCAACAAGTATTGATGTAATATCTCTGCTGGGGTGCCCAAATTAATGCACCTGTCTAATTTTCTTCCAATGTATATTGCTTATTTTTTTGTTCCAATAAACTATATTTAGTAAAGCAAAGCAAACATACTACAATATACTGCCTCATATAATTGTGTGCGAAGCAAAAGCCTTTACACCTCCATAATGGGGACCAAATACCAACGCTTAATGGAGATCAAGTAGCATTGTGGGCAAAAAGCAAAGCCTTTGTGCCTGTTTATTTGTACCTTCTTTTAGTAAACAATTAGCAACAGGTCTTGATTTGTGTTTTCTGTAATTACTCAGTTTTTTGTTCTGCAGCTTTCCATTTTGGAATTTCAGCAGCTTTCTGGTTGCTAGGTCCAAGTTACTCTTGCAAAAAGTGGAATAGGGGTAAAAGACGGCCTGCATTGATAAATAAGTAATAAAAAGTAGCAATAAAAACACAACTTTAGCCTTGAAGAGTCTTGTGAAAGTTGGAAAGGAGGAGGCAAATAATTAAAAAACTATAAACAAAACTAGGTCAATGGAAATGTTGCTAAAAATAGACCATCATACTAAACGTCAGCTTAAAGATAAACTACCCCCTTTATGCCTGCTTCTGGTTTTATCAGTCACTGCATTGTTACATTACATTACATGTAATTAGGGCATTTGCCATTTTGCTACATCATTTTCCATCCCTTCATTGAAAGCTTCTGTATTTTGGCTATTCCTCTTCCTCTGCATTGGAAGCAACACTTCCTTAAAGAAGGTGTAAATTCAAGGATTCTTTTTTCCATCATGTGCCTCTACCTTACACCTTATTTAGCAAAGTACAACCATTAACTTTTATTCTGGGCTCACCTGACTACAATATAAGTATCTATGCCTATACAACTTTCTAAATGGTCTTGCCTAATACAAAGAGTCAGTTGCAAATTTTATTTTTATTTTGCTTTATTTCTACAAGCTAGCATGTTTACCTTATCCAAGCAACCCAAACCAGCCTGATTAAAGAGCCCAGAGTCAGACTGGGGTGGGAAAACATTGGGGAAAAATCCGGTTGGCTGACAGCCCAAATCCGCGATTTTCAGGCTGCTTCCTATGCTTCCGCCCATAAAACAAAACAAAATGCTCATGCATGCCTGGGCACAAGCTTGTTGGGCACTCAGTGGCACACGAGGGGGATCCTGAGGGGGGCCCTGCTGGGCTTGGGCCCTGGTCCGACCCTGGACGAGCCAATAAACATTCTGTCTTCTGCCAATATCGGTGTAAGGGGCCCGAAGGCTCAGCCTGAAGTTGCGGACCAAGGAGGAAGCACCAGTTCAAACACACTTCGAGGTATCAGAAAAGGATCAGGCAAAAGAATGGTCAAGTCCAGGGAAACAGGTCAATGCAGACAGAGAAGGTTCAGAAAGGAGTAACAGGCCGGAGTCAAACACAGGGATCAGTAGAATAAGCAAAAATCCCACCCATCGTTTTGCCCATGCTTTTTCCTGAACGCTACAATATTGCAGTACTGTGCCCGTCTTTCTGGTTTTTGAGAATTCACATTGTGAATTAATTTTCGCACACAACTAGCAAACAAGACGGGTCTTTGCGTGAGTACAGGCACTTTGCGAGGTTGTTTTGTGCGAAAATAGCGTTAAAAGTAAATTAAATTCGCAATTTGCAGAATATTTTCTCTGCCACCAAAGTTGTGTTTGCAATTTGTGATTTTTAGCTCCTGTAGACATTCGCAATGTGAAAAACAAATTCGCAAATCTGTTTGCACACTCTTATTCAGGTTTATAAATATAACCATGCGCAGGGCAAATATATTCACTCTGCGAACCAATCTGCCCTGCGCGAAATTTATAAATGACCTCCACTGAGTGGAACCTATATTAGGGCACTGACTGCAGTGTTCTGGTGCTTTAAATAGGCATAATTTGGTGTCAAAAACCCAAATGTGCTGATATCATGACACTGCGTCCGTTCTGACCCAGTTGCGTCCATTCCGACGCCGTTGTGTCCGTTCTGATGCATTTGCATCCAACTTGAATCCAGCGTCCTCGCTGCCCACCTGGATTCCGTGGGCGCTGCCATCTTGGATCCATCGGCATGGAGGACGCAGTGCTGGAACTTGTTGGCCTGTCGTCAGCTTGTCTCCCACCATAAACGCACGAAATATTGTACGACAATTAGTTTTGTATGATATTATTGGTGCGTCTATGGTAGGGTTGCCACCTGACCAGTATTTTGCCTGGCCGGTATTTTTGATGGTTGATCCCAATGTTATTAATAGGAAAAAAAGAAAAAAAATTTACAGGAAAAGGTGGCAACCCTAGTCTATGGCCACCTTTAAAATTAAAGGTGAATTATCAACAATGTCTTCTATGCCCCTTCCCCCAAAACTGGCAACTAGCCCAGAACATAGCCCGGAATAGCACAGCAATCAGTGAATAAATGCATGACTAACAAGAGTGATTTGAGCACTATACACAAAAGCATTTCAGCCTCCAAACTCATTTTAGGAAGGTAATTGCAAGGAGATTGTGTACAGTTAGGTCACACAATGCAGCAGAAGCCGCGTATAGAAACAAATTATTTGTGCTTTATCAATTACAGAAAAAAAGGAACATTTCTTGCCAAGCTGAAAATTCCCCAAGATCCTATATCTTCTACCTTCAGGCCACTACCAACATCTCTACGTTTCATATTAAAAAGAAATATCCCTGGATTCCACATGGGGAGGGCTCATACTGTCGCTCAAACAATTACAGAGACTGCGAAAATAAACAAAAGAGGCCACGGCATGAGGGCGAGTTTCTGCGCAGAGATTATTAGGTGCCGCAGGGTAGGGGACACGCCAGCAACACCTAAAAGGCTAATGTTCATGCTAAAATCTATAGAGTTTTCTACACGAACCACCTTCTAATTCTCTGCCATTTACTTCTAGGGAAAAGTCCTCTAGTATATAGCGATGGGCGAATCGGCAAATCGCGGAAATTCTCGGAATAAAAAAATTTTGTGAATCGCCGGCGCTACTTGTTTTGGGCTTGTGCGGCCGGCGTAACAAAAAAAAAGGACGCACGTGTCCAAAAACGGATGCGCTCGTCCAAAATGAGACGCTGGTGAGTTTTCACCAGGGCGAAATTTCGCTGGCGTTTCACGAATTTATTCGTCTGCGCCGATTTGCAGGAATTCGCCCATCACTTCTAGTAAACTGTTTTTTTTTTTGCACAATGAAAGAATATGTAATTCCAGGCAACTTTCATTGATGGCAAGTGTATTTAAGTGCAAGTGCTATAGAAAGCAGTATTTGTTCATCCCTTTCTGTTCCTGAAACAATGTAGCGTAATCGGTTCTGCTTCGTGTGACATCGATTTTAGGAGTCAGAACCAGCAATGCAGAGAGTGGTGCAGCTAGTCAGATGCTGATTCAATTAATGCAGATCTTAGGGGCAGATTTACTAAATTCACATGAAGGATTCGACGTTCGATCGAATTATCAAAAAGATTCGAATTCGAATTTTCGCATGTTTTTGAAGACCACTTTGACCAGTGAATTTTGAAAATACGATCGAATCAAATGATTGGAATGAAAATCTATTCGACTATTCGACAGTACTTCCCCTTTAAATTTTAATTCGACTGCCTGGTTTGCCAGATCAAAGCTATCGAATTGAGTTTCATTATTTTTGATCGAATAAGAAATTGGATAAAATCTTTCAAATATTTCCTATTTGATCGCTCCACCAATCGAATTGCGGTAAAATCCTTCGAATTCAATATTCAAGTTCGAAGGATTTTACTTCCCTGCCTATTCACATGGTCGAATTTCTAATCTTTTTCAATTCGAAATTTGACCCTTAGTAAATCTGCCCCTTAAAGTTGCTCAGAATTACTTCATGGAAAAACATTTTTTGGGTGACAATAAGTGATGGGCGAATCTGAGGCGTTTCGCTTCGCCTAATTTTTCCCGAATTTCAAACGGCGAAATATTCACAAAATGCTTCCGGGTCTCGTTTTGATCACGGGCGTTTGTTTTTGGACGAAATTGGACGAAAGGCGAAATTTTACTGGAATGAGCGCCCTCGCAGAGGTTGATGTGGAAGGTTTGCACAAAAGTGGGAGTGGAACATGGTGCAGTTTGCTACAGCCATCCAGCAAAAACATTAACAGTCAGTGATGGACATAACACCCCTGACCACCTCTTACCACTTGTGGTAGATCCACCTATTAACTTCAAATTAAATCAAATGTACAATTTACATGCCTTTTTGCTTTTAAGTTTCCCTTTAAATGTGGTTACCACCTTATCCACTATTTTGAATTCTGCCAAACCCCTGAATATGCAAATTAGGGGTGGGAAGGGGAAAATATTTTTTACTTCCTTGTTTTGTGACAAAAAAGAATGTGATTTCCCTCCTGCCCCTAATTTGTATGTGCAAATTAGGATTCGGATTAAGTTTGGCCAAGGAGAAGGATTCGGCTGAATTTGAATCCTGCTCAAAAAGCCAAAGACCGAAGTGCATCCCTACTACACAGCAACTTGTTTATATAAACTATAGTAGTACTTATCTGTTATCTACAGTGTATCCTGTGCTTGAATGGCTGCCTCCATGGCTACACAGCAGCTTGTTTATATAAACTATAGTAGTACGTATCTGTTATCTACTGTGTATCCTGTGATTGAATGGCTGACCCCATGGCTACATAGCAGCTTGTTTATATAAACTATAGTAGTACTTATCTGTTATCTACTGTGTATCCTGTGCTTGAATGGCTGCCCGCATGGCTACACAGCAGCTTGTTTATATAAACTATAGTAGTACTTATCTGTTATCTACTGTGCATCCTGTGCTTGAATGGCTGCCCCCATGGCTACACATCAACTTGTTTATATAAACTATAGTAGTACTTATCTGTTATCTACTGTGTATCCTGTGCTTGAATGGCTGCTCCCATGTCTACACAGCAGCTTGTTTATATAAACTATAGTAGTACTTATCTGTTATCTACTGTGTATCCTGTGCTTGAATGGCTGCTCCCATGTCTACACAGCAGCTTGTTTATATAAACTATAGTATAGTGTTTAAAGGGGTTGTTCACCTTTGAATTAACTTTTAGTATCACATAGATATTGGTATTTTGAGAACATTTGCAGTTGGTTTTCTCTCTTTATTTTTTGACATTTTTTTTCAGTTATTTAACTTTTGTTTTCAGCAAGTCTCCAGTTTGGAATTTCAGCATCTTGCTTACCTTATTGACCAGGTAGTGTTTTGAAAGATCAACAGGAAAGAGAGTGATTAGAAAGATAAGCAATAGTGATTGGTGAATTTATTTGGCAGGTGCGAATTTACGGTGAATTTCTGTGGTTAGCTGCCGGCTAATAAATTTGCGAATCACCCACGAAAATTAGCCAACGAAAATTTGCCGGCGTCTGTTTTTTTCACGAAACGAGATGCAGGTGTCAAAAATGAGATGCCGGTGCGGTTTTGTGAATTTTTTTGCTGTTTCGCAAATTTTGCGGGAAATTGGCAAATTTCACTAATGAGAAATGAAAAGTAACAATAATAATACAATTGTAGCCTCACAGAACAATAGTTGTTGTTGTTGCTGGGGTCATTTTAAAGCTACGTATGAAGATGAAGAGGAAGGCAAATAACTTGAGAACCATAGAAAGAACTTGCCGAAGCCCAAGTGCATAGCTGCAAGGAATAGAACATTCTCAGTGGTGTAATTACCAGGGGAGAAGGGGGTGGAATTGGATCAGGGCCCGCACCCCAATAGGGCACCCCTGGCAGTCTTGCAGCAGCTGCAGCCGGCTGGAGTTGGCACGGACGAGGGTGGAGGGGTGGTGGGGGCCTGCCCCCACCTACTACCGCCCCCACATACCACCCCTACCTAGTTCCATTACTGTTCGTTCTATAACATACTAGAATTTAATTTACAAGTGAACCACCCCTTTAATGTTCCTGCCTCTATACAGGAAGCAGACCGATCGAAGAGGCCAAATTTCACTTTACAATTTCACGAAAAATTCGTACGATCAGGGGGGGGGCAGGAGGTATAGGGGCCCCATGAGTCCCTAAATCAGATACAGTTTAAATAAATATTGGTAAAACAAGTTAACCTCTAAACAAATTGGGGGCCTGAAAAATGATTTGCTGTGGGGCCCAGTAAAACCCGACCTTGACCCACCCTCCTTCAACCTGCCTCCACCCCAGTCCGGCTTCTATTTTGAGACCCGACTGCCCCGCCCCACTGATGATGTCACAAAAAGGGCGGACCAGGAGACGCGCATCTTTAAAAAAATTATGGTGGTAGTACCCTGCCATGTACAAGTCTTTATTAGCAGTAGTGATGGGCGAATAAATTTGCTTGGCGCGAATTTCCGCGTTTCGCCGCCGGCGAATAAAGTCACAAACCTCCAGTGAAATTGAGCCGGCATTAAATTTTTCTGAACTCCCATTGACTTTAGCTCCAGAGTAAGCTTGGACGCAGGTGTCAATTTCTGGGTTTTTTTTTCTGAAGTTTTTCATGAAAATGTCCAATTTCACAATTTCTTTGGGAAAATGTCCAATTTTCACATTTTTTTTCCTGTAGCTTTCCAATTTCCGTTTTTGGTGAAGCGGGAGAAATTTGCCGATGACTAATTAGCAGTTGCAAGCCAGCTGTGCAGCATATGTCAGTCTGCAGATATTATCAGTCCTATTAGAAGCCTTTTCTTTTAATGAGCTTAAAGCTGGCTGTATCCCGGCCTTCAAAGTGTCGCTTGGCTTTTTTGGAAACCCAACAGGAATCTTTATTCACATGTCCTGCTTCTTGTTACCGTTTGATGGTCATCCTCTGTGTTCTTGATGCCAGGTACAAAGAGTTGTTGACTGAACACCATGGGATTGTTTAACAAGAAGAAGAAGAAGAAGAAAGAAGTGCATGTCTTGTGCCCTGGATAACACAACAGTAGGAAGACTACAATAATAAACAAAGTGAAACCTGCCAATGTGAGTGCCCTTATCATGTTCCACTTGATCCTGTTATACTGTGTATAGTCTACTGAGAGGTCACGCACAACTGCACTGCATTCAATTTATAACCTAGAAAATTCCACTTAGACAGGGGATTATCTCCTGTACACATTGCCCAGCATAAGCAAAATCCTCAGTATATATTTGTCTGCTTCAATCACGGCTAAGTACTGCCGCCCAGCTATGGGTTAATGTTTCTCCCTGCATAGTGAGGCCAGAGGTATCCTATTGCTTTAAAGGACCAGTTACACTAAAAAAATGCAAATGTCCTAATGTACTGTTGCGCTGCACTGGTAAAACTTGTGATTTTGCTTCAGGTTATATAAACAAGCTGGTGTAGCCATGGGGGCAGCCATTCAAGCACAGGATACACAGTAGATAACAGATAAGTACTACTATAGTTTATATAAACAAGCTGCTGTGTTGCCATGGAGGCAGTCATTCAAGCACAGGATAGACAATAGATAAGATAAGTACTACTATAGTTTATATAAACAAGCTGCTGTGTAGACATGGGGACAGCCATTCAAGCACAGGTTACACAACAGATATAGATTTTTTGGACAGACATAATATCAAAAGCTATTTTGATACTAAACTCTACAGTTAGTATAGCTATGGGCATATGCAGTTTGTGTGAAAGAGTGGAGGGGTGTGTGTTTGAGTTTTAATTTGGAGTGGTTGAACTTGATGGACTTTGTCTTTTTTCAACCCAATTTAACTATGTAACTATATAAGCTCTGTAATATACAATGGGATTCTTCAGAATTTGTCTGTTATTTACTTTGTGTCCTCTCTATGTTTGTTTAGGAGAGCAGCTGCCATATTAGCTCGGTGTGACGTCACTTCCTGCCTGAGTCTCTCCCTGCTCTCTTATAGCTCTGGGCTCAGATTACAGTTGTCAGTTGAGGAGAAAGAAGGGAAGGGGGAGAGGAGCAAACTGAGCATGCTCAAGCCCTAGCCCTGGAGGTTTAAGCTGAAAACAGGAAGTCTGATACAGAAGCCCATGTGTACACAATATAAGGAAATAAATGCTGTGTTTCTTTTGACTCAGAGCAGCATTACTGAGGGTTTACTGGTGTATTTATATAGACCTTTCTGATAAAGCTTACTTAGCTTTAACCTTTCCTCTTCCTTTAACTTTGTTTTTCCTTTCTATTGTAATGCCAAGCTTGGCACAGCATCAGGTAATTTTCCATAATACAGTGAAAAATGATTTAATAAGAAGCACAGAACTTGCACAGTTTGTACAAAAATTAAAGCGCTCCCCTGTAATATGGACAGACTGCATTATGATGCTGCATTCTCTAGAGACGCTTGATGTTCTTTTTCAAGATTTCCCACACAGCAGCGCCTGGCTCTTCAATACTCACCCCCCCCCCCCCCCCCCCCCCAAACCCTTCAAACAGCTCGCAGAAGATATTGTGATGCTGTCCTCCCATGAGAAGAAAGCGACGAAGGAAAATCCGTCTTGTCACCATTTTCTGGTCCCATCTCAGTGGTGCATTCTAATTTACCGTTTAGATATACAAATATGAGCTACAAAGAGGGAGAATACAGACAGCACACATATTAAACTTGCTTCTTGCTTCAGCTCACAGATAGATGGATAAATCATGCTTTTATTGTTGTTTTATGTGTCGTATGTCAAAAATGTACAGAACACACAGTCAGGCACCAATGTGTTACACTCCTTGAAAGTAAACAATGAAAAGATCCAACAAAGGTCACCCTATATTTGAAGGAATCAGATATTCCCTTGATTTTCATTTTTAGCCAGCCTCTTTCTCTGTTCATATTCTTTATCCTTCCTATTCCCCTTCCTCTTCCGAAGCACTGTAAAGATGTTTTTGCTATATGTAACAATGAGCTGCAAAATAAGATTCGCTGGCGTTTTGTTTTGGACACGGGTGTCCGTTTTTTGGACCCCTGCGCCCGTTTTTTCGACGAAAATTTTTTTTCCGTTTTGCGAATTTCTCTAGAAACGCTGCCGATTCGCAAATCACTAGCACCTACAGAAAACTGATACGAATCTCATGCTTGCCAATTTTATTTTTATCTCTTCCAAGGCGCAGACCCAGGATATAGTCCCTACCATTGGATTCAGCATAGAGAAGTTCAAAACATCTACGTATGTAATCTAATTTGATATCTATATATAGTGAATAAAATACCCCCTTATTATAAGTTACCGAGGAGTTTCATGACCATATAAAAACACGAAGCCAAAGGCCGACTATTTTTATACAGGTCATGCAACTCCGAGTTTACTTCTAACATCCTCATATTTTGCAACTGGGGGGTTCTTTATTTATTATAATACACAAGTTTCAGTGAGTCATGTGACCGAAATGACATCAGAACTCACTGTTTATAACTGATGACATCAGAACTCACTGTTTATAACTGATGACATCAGAACTCACTGTTTATAAGGATATAATTTACAAGATATTCACGGCATTTGTGTATTATATAGTGAATAAAGTACCCCCTCTTGTAAAATATGAGGATATTATAAGTTACCAAGGAGTTTCGTGACCATATAAACATTTTACATAGGTCATGGAACTCCGAGGTAACTTCTAATATCCTCATATTTATTATAATACACAAGTTTCAGTAAGTCACGTGGCAGAAATGACATCAGAACTCACCGTTTATAACTGATGAGATCAGAATCCACCATTTATAAGGATATAATTTACAAGATATTCTTGGCTCATTTCTGTCACAAGACTCACTGAAACTTGTGTATTATAATAAATAAAGTACCCCCGTTTGCAAAATATGAGGATATTAGAAGTTACCTCGGAGTTCCATGACCTATATAAAAACACTCGGCCTTCGGCCTCATGTTTTTATATGGTCATGAAACTCCTCGGTAACTTATAATATCCTTATATTTTACAAGAGGGGGTACTTTATTCACTATATAATACACAAGTTTCAGTGAGTCACGTGACAGACATGACATAAGAACTCACCGTTTATAACTGATGACATCAGAACTCACCCTTTATAAGGATATAATTTACAAGATATTCACAGCTTTTGTGTATTATATGTATATATTAAAGGAAAACTACACTCATCAAACAATGTAAGTCTCTATGAAAAATACAGGTATGGGATCTGTGATCTGGAAACCCATTATCCAGAAACCTCCAATTTACGGAATGGCTGTCTCCCATGACTCCATTACATAGTGAATAAAGTACCCCCTATTGTAAAATATAAGGATATTATAAGTCATGAGGAGTTTCATGACCATATAAAAGTATGAGGCTGAAGGCTGTTTTTATACAGGTCCTGGAACTCCGAGGTCACTTCTAATATCCTCATATTTTCAACAAGGATTACTATATTTATTATAATACACATGTTTTAGTGAGTCGTGTGACAAAAATGACATCAGAACTCACCGTTTATAACCGTTGACATCACTAGTGACCGTTTATAAGGATATCATTTACAAGATATTCATGGCTTTTGAGTATTACAATGAAATAATCCAAATTGTTTAAAATGACTTTTTCTCTGTAAAAATCAAACAGTAGTTTGTACACGATCCCCAGTAAAATATAAGTGATCCTTATTGGAAGCAAAAACAGCTTATTGGGTTTAAGTAATGTTTTCATGATCTTCTAGGAGACTTAAGGTATGAAGTTCCAAATTACAGAATGATCCATTATCTGGAAAAACCCCAGGTCCAGATTAGAGTCCTGCATCAGGTTGTGTACCTTCGGGTTACACGCAAAAAGGTGGGTACCCTTTGGAATGAGAGTAGGATTTTCAGGTGTGGGTATAGATGTAGGTCTGTGGGTTGCTGGTTGGGACTAAATTTCTGATCTTATGTATATTGTCTATATTTTACTCCTTTTAAAATTGTATAAAACTTGTTTCTGCCCCACCCACTTTTGATGATGTCACTTCCTGTTTGCAGCAAACTCACTTCCTGTTTGATGGTGGTCGGCAGGTCGCAGGTTGGTTTGCGGATAAGGCAGTTGCGGGTCTGGGTCGTGTAGCGGATTAATGTGGGTAAATATGTGGGTTGCGGTTTGGGTCACAAGCTACGAGCTGTGGGTTCTGGTCTGGTTCAGGTCTTAGAAATTGGTTCCGTGCAGGACTCTAGTCCAGAGCATTCTGGATAATAGGTCCCATACCTGTATTGCAAAAAACCTCATATGTAAATCCCTGCTTCTTGTTAATAAACCATAATATACTTTTTTAGTAGTATGTGCCATTGGGTAATCATAATCATAAATGTTGTTTAAAAAACAAGGATACACTGTGCACACAAACATGCCAAACAAACCATACATGTTAGGTCACATGAGCCAATTAACAGACAGAGTTGTGTCTTTTGCTTCCACACTTCTTCCTGTTACAGTTAGAGTTGCAGTATTTCTGGTCAGGTGATCTCTTCCTGTTACAGTTAGAGCTGCAGTATTTCTGGTCAGGTGATCTCTTCCTGTTACAGTTAGAGCTACAGTATTTCTGGTCAGGTGATCTCTTCCTGTTATAGGTAGAGCTGCAGTATTTCTGGTCAGGTGATCTCTTCCTGTAACAGTTAGAGCTGCAGTATTTCTGGTCAGGTGATCTCTTCCTGTTACAGTTAGAGCTGCAGTATTTCTGGTCAATATGTCACTTAATTTAATATAAACTGTCAGTTGCTTACAGGGGTGGTTCACCTTTATTTTAACTTTTAGTATGTTACAGAATGGATCATTCCTAGCATTTTTTTTTCAATTGGTCTTTATTTTTTATAGGTTTTGAATTATTTGCTGCCTTCTTCTTATTATTTCGAGCTTTCAAATAGGGGGTCACTGACTAGAAAATGAATGCTTTGTAAGGCTACAAATTTATTGTTATTGGTACTTTTTATTACTTGTCTTTCTATTCAGGCCTTCTCCTATTCATACTCTAGTCTCTTAGTCAAATTGATTTATAGCTAATAGGGTAATCTGTACCCTAGCAACCAGATTGCTGAAATTACAAACTGGAGAGCTGCTGGAAAAAAATCTAAATAACTCAAAAACCACAAATAATGAAGAATGAAAACCAATTGGAAATTGTCTCAGAATATCACTCTCTACATCAGACTACAAGTTAATTGAAAAGTGAACAACCCCTTTAAGTATTCATTTTGGGTGTATAGTATTCCTTTAACATAGACAACTGTCCTTCAATTGTATCTTAAATATTTTTACTTGTCGTTTGGTTGTTGATAGCTTGGGCATTGCATCTGGAAGCTCTTTATTTTGCTCTATTTTCCACCGCCTCTCCCTTTGCAAAATCTCATTGAATAATATCCCTAGATATTATGGGCTTATTTTCTACTGAATGGAGAGTGAAGAATAGACCCAGAGTTATTTCAACAGATCCTGTTTTTCTCTTTCGCAACACTGGAAACTAATGCAATATTTACACTTAAAAAGTGTTCGGATCGTCTCCTTGTGATCTCCTGCTGGGTTTTACACCAGTGTTTGCCTTGGCATCTCTGTAAAGCAATTTAATGAAATGATGCTAAACACGCAGTATAAATGATTTAAGACAGTAGCATCCTGACCAGTTTGATGTATTTACTGCATGATTATGGGACTGTCCTTGTTATTAAAACAATATATAAAACAATATATATGTCTGTTTAAAGGGATCCTGTCATGGCAAAACATGTTTTTTTT
>CM044434.1:12129156-12146825 GCA_024363595.1 Xenopus borealis | reverse complement strand
AGTGTGTTATTATTTCTTCCTAAAATTTTAGCTCTCGAGGGTCCCCCTGGGTGTGGGGTGTGGGGCATTACAAGGCAACTTTAAAGTTGGGTCCCAAGGGCAGAAGTTTCTTGATCCTTGATGAAGCTGCAAGTTGTAGAGCTGTTATCCAATGATGAAAAAGCTGTATGTGCCAACACTGCCCACAAATGGAAAATAATTTCATTCCTTCAGAGAAAAGGCGCAGTGTGGGATACATCCGTTCAATCACATCACATGGGGAAACAATACCTCTGACCTGAGTTAACATGGACTTGGCACGGCTCCAGGAAGATGGTGCCCTTTAACCTGAAGTGAATCAGTCTCCTTCCAGAGAATCACCACCCAATCACAATATTGTCACAAAACTGCATTCCTTATACAGAATGATAGAATGTCCCCCTAGGTGAGAAATGTCCTTTAAAAAAAATAGTTCCTGCTGAATTACAAATCAATGCAGAAATCCA
Organism: Xenopus borealis; assembly: GCA_024363595.1. Classification (NCBI taxonomy): domain Eukaryota; kingdom Metazoa; phylum Chordata; class Amphibia; order Anura; family Pipidae; genus Xenopus; species Xenopus borealis. The sequence goes on along the minus strand of CM044434.1, from coordinate 12,146,340 downwards.
CTCATAGCCTGACTACTTGTATCATTGATATCATGTAGGAATATTCATCTCCCTCCTGTCCAAACCCCATTTCCCACCGTGCCTCTGTGGTTCTTTTTCTTAATCATAGAACATTCAGGGTGCTGCAGGAATGGGCATCCTGGCTGGGTTGGGGGATGAATATTGCAAAAATGTTTAATTTTTTCATGAAGTCAGGAACAGCAATGCAGTGGCAAAGCACAGAGAGGAATTGCTTTTAATAGATTTGGGTTTATAACTCCTTTGAAAGGAAATAATGATTTCTCAGATTAATAAGTGAATATTAAATGTTTCCTCTTAGATCACATGTATTTATAAAATGACATATTTTTAAATTAGGGTTCAGTAACTCACTAGCATTACATACTTTATAGAGGGCCACAATGGTTAACTTAGTTGACCCAGAGCCTAAAGTTAAGAAATCAAAAGGTTAGCGTGATGGATTTCTGATACACAACTTCTGTTTACACAATGAACACTCTGTATTATTTTCAGACTCAAATCTGAGTTTATAGTTTGATGATAGCGTCTATCTTAGAAGACCAATACTCATATATTATATATTATTACTTTATAGAATATTTCAAAAACTGAAGAGGAAAGCAGAATAGACTGGAACCATGATGCCAAATCTCCCATTCAGGAAAAGCAGCCAAAGGAGAAGATCCTAGAGTTCTTTGGACAATTTTTCAGCTTTACCTCAAAATCTCCAGTGGCTAGTCCCAAGCAGACACCAGGTGACCAAAAACACTGCAGGGAAAGCCAAGACGAGCCTGTTAAGAAGAACTTGGAAGATGAGTTTGTCACAGTGGAACAGACATTCATGGAACCTGGTTTGGTTGCTCAGGCCACAGAGGTTAAACCTAATAGAGAACTAGACCTTGGAAACAGTGGCATGAAGCAGAACGAAGAACATTCATCCCTAGAACTGAAGTCTAGTCCTGCAGCTTCTTCAGTGTAAGTACTATAAAATCCTCAACATTGTTACTTTCAAGTTTAAAATGAGATCTTCAGTGTTGGATGCTCTTGGTGGTGGCTGCGCAGCCAAAGCAGGAGCACTGAAAGGGAAAATGCTCGAAGTTGAATAATGGTCCAGATTATGGACCAGTTTGTAGCTGATAAAAATTCTGAGCAGATGTGTTCTCTTGTGGCCACCCCCCACGGCCCCACCACCATCACCTCTCTAAATACAATCAAATAAATATCCCGCATCACTTCTGAAATAATCAAGTTTATCTTCTCGTCTATCCCTCTTTCAGCATCTGTTTCTCTTCATTCTCTCTTCATGCAGGAGTTGGGTGTCAGATATTCATTGACCGTTAGATCCAATATATCTTATGGGAAGGGCTTCCTTTCCTAGCAGATGAATTAGAGCTCATTCAAAGAATTCATTCTAACACAAACAAAATCTAACAAAATAATTGCCTTTTGCACAAATCCTGCATGTAGAGAGACATGATTTCTGGTGATTTTAGAGTGAGCTCTAATACATCTTCTAGACAAAAGGAGCCCCCGTATAAGATATATTGGATCTAACTGTCAATGATTATCTGACACCCAATTCTTGCATGAAGACAGAATGAAGAGAAACAGATGCTGAGAGAAGAATAGTGAAGATAAACCTGATTATTTAAGAAACAGTACATACTGTAATTTGTTCAGTATGCTGAAGCTTATATTACATTTTCATTATCATTTTCTCAATAGTTCCCCTTTATTCTCAGCTCAGCCAAAAATCAATTTGCATGCAAAATAGAATATTCTTCAACCTGCGCATCTGCTTCACTCATTATCCAGCTGTACATGAGGTTTGGTCGTATAATTATGCACACCATACAAACTGCCATATGTAAACCTTTTTTTTACCTGGAAGTCTTGGTGGAATTTTATTATTTCATAGTTTGCACTTGTACAGATGAACCCTCGCTATGATAAATAGCCTTCATTAAGGATTTGGAGAAGTCAGCATGAAAAGAGACTATTTTTATCTGAAGGGCAAATGGATATATCTTGCACACTCAAGACCACCAGCTGTACCTGCAGTACTATGGGATAGGATATGGGCAGGACCTAGTGATCCCATGGCATTCCCTCTACTTTTTACATATTTCAGGGGCAACAGTGGAATGTGAATAAGCTCTGTTTTTATAATTTGTTAATGGAACTCAAGTGGGAGAGAGCCTGTTCATAAAATATGAAGCGTTTGCTTTCGTGAAGTGCTGTAGTATAATCCTGATTTCATGGTGTACATTACATGACATATGCGACAATGCTTTTGGGGTTGCTGTATGTTTTTTGTGAGTGGATAAATTGCATGCCGAGAGCAGGCTATATTCATTTCTACTTTTCTCTGGTGACCAGTTTATTGAGCCGATGAATTAATTCATGATTACAAGTCTGTATAAGTGCCTTCATTTGTGTATACATGTGCTGTCATAATAGGAGAAGCAGACTTTGCCACTGCGAGGGTTTAGGTGGAGGACAGGAACGTACAGGACCCCATAGGCCCTGACTGTCATCCAACTATGCAAACACATTGGGGGTCATTTATCAACACTGGGCAAATTTGCCCATGGGCAGTAACCAGTAGCAACCAATCATATTGCTGCTTTCATTGTTCTACTTGCAGTTGGCTTTAAAAAGCTAATCACTGATTGGTTGCTATAGGTAACTGCCCATGGGCAAATTTGCCCAGTGTTGATAAATGAGCCCCATTGTGTTGGGCTAATGCAATCTTCTCCCAATGGGATATTCCCCATTCAATAGAATTAAGACGACCACTGAGATGGAATGTGATCTGCTGATTAAGATGAACCACCATATCATGTGCAATTTTATTATAAACATGCATGACCAATATACACTGATATTCCGTCCTAAGAGTGGGAAATCCACCCATTGCATTTCCTGTGGTCCAATGACTTCAGACTTTGTTGCCAGGAAGGTTATCGATTATAAGATTTCCTGAGCTCCCACAAATGGCATGCTAACCCAATGACTTGGTTGAAAATGTGAATCAGAGGCCCAACCCAAATATCATCCATGTTGGTACTGAAGTTTGCAAGGGGCACCATTTGAGAGGTAGAAAGGAAACCTTTGCACCGGCTGAAGCTTTCTAACTCTGCTGCCCTAGACTGTTGTTACAAATGGGGAGGTCGTCTTGTTATAGAAAAGTCTGATTCATCAGTATTTTAGGATATTGCATTCATTTGGGTGTAATATTATTTCATTGTTTGCATTGTGATTTAGCGTTGGAGGATATAATATTCATTGTGTTACTTGTTAAGATGACTGGGTGTGTAGATATGAAGTCCTGCTGTGTGCACTGCAATTGTTCTCATTTCCTTTTGGAAGGAGAGGGGTGGCCATTAAACTGAATTTGTCTTATACGATTCCAGAAAATGTTCTGTACTGGCTGAGTTAGAGATGAGAGACAGGCAACTATTTCATTTTGCAACCACAGGCAGCACACGTTTAGCTTAACATGAACATGAAGTAAATAGAAACAAATGGCACAGTCTATATGTGTATAGCTACAGTTTAGTACAAACAAATCTAGGGTTACTCTGGAAACCTTTTACTCAAGGTTAAGCTGTCACTTAGTTTAGCAGTGGAGCGATTGGCTGATCATGAAGTAACCCTCATTATCTTGTGCTCTTAAAGCAGTGGTTCCAGAACTTTGGTGCTGACCCCTTGTGCTGTGGGGCTTGGAGCAGTGTGAGGGGGCTCAACCAAAAAGCTAGTAGAAAGATAGACAGAACGTGTACCTCCTAGCACTCGTTGAACCTTATACTGTAGTCTGGGTGCATTCGGTTCCACCAGGTGCTTGTCAGCTGTGCCCTTACCCTCTGCCATAGGGGCCTGTGCCAGTTCTTTTACCTGGCAGGCAGGATGCAAAGCGTAATTATATTGTGGATTGCTCCAATTTTATTTTAACTTAGTACCCTTCCCGGCAGGTAGTAAATGCTCTGTAGTGTAACGGTTTGGACATGGAGCCTTGTGAAGGTTTTCATTTATCCAGGTCATGATAAACAGTATCTAGTAGTGATAAGGGTAACAAAAACTGGACTCATGTTATCTTGGAAATGTTTCACCGATCACCTTCAGTTCAGTCAGGACCAGGCCAAGGTATTTTGGCACCATAGGCAAGGGCTTCAATCAGTGCACCCCCATCCAGTCCTGCATTACCATTTCCCAGCTTACCATTCATATTGCTCCCTGTGCATGTGCCAGCAGCCATCATGTTGCTCCATGTACCTGTGCCAGCACCTATCAAATCACCCCATTTGTACCAGTGCCAATGGCATTCAATCCCTCAGATTGCCCCAAGCCTCCATTCTGTACTTGTGCCAGCATAAGACAAAACATCCATAATAATGGACCAATCTGTATCTATGCCAGCAGCACCAAAACAATTCATCATATTGCCCCTAATTTGTACCTGTGCCAACAGGAGCCAAAAATCCATCATATTGCACCAAACATCTGTTTACCTGTGCCAGCAGCCGCCATATTGCTCCAAGTACCTGAGACAGCAGCTGCCAGTCCCTCACATTGCCCCCAATCTATACCTGTGCCAGCAACAGCCAAGAATTCATCATATTGACCTTAATCATCTGCTTACCTGCACAAGCAGCAGCCAATATATTGCCCACAAATATGTACCCGTGCCAGCGACTGCCAAGAGGGAAGTGGATAGTGTTTCTGCCTGCAGTACAAATCACAGGCAAGAAGGGGTTGGAGCAGGCAGATTATAAAATCAAAAACTATTAAAGGCTAAGCAAACCCAGGGTTTAAAAAAAATTGCCCTTAAAAGTGTGCCCCCCCCCATGATTGTACCCTAAGCAGGCACCTACTGTTCCTACCCCTAGTTCCATCCCTGAGTTCAGTTTGAATATGGGTTACAAATAGATATCTATACCTGTTCATCGATACATAATAAATGTATATTTCAGCCTTAAATGTATCTCTAAACAAGGTTTAATTGACTGCTGCACCCACAGATCCCCAGCAGAGCCAGCATAGATAGGGTTTTTTTTTTTTTATTTTAGTCACTCGGTGAACCGGACAATATTCCCAGGTAACGCTACAAATATTCAGTGACTTAGAAAAATGACCCTTCAACAAACAATACAAATGTAGGAAATCAAGTATGAGAACAAAGATATCGCTTACACACACAAGAACCCGTAAATTTTACTGCAGACGGCAAATCTCCCAGGGAGAAATTCTTGTGTTGGCCTGTTGTGCAGCTGCTGTACAATGCAAAGCTTTTTCTTAAAATGTGTTAAAATTACATGTGATCTGTAGATAATTGATGAAGAATTGAATTTGTCCTGAACTTAGCATAGGATGGTCAGAGCCAGTGTCAAGAGCCAGAACCAAGTTGATTATGGTTTGAGTTTGTTCTCTGGAACTGGTGCTGTCATTTTGGAGTTTGGGGAGGGCTAGTTAGTGTAGCTAATATTATGAGTAAGAGCTGCAACCTTCTTCATTTCTCTAGAGCTGGTGAAGCTGGTTGTTCTGGAACAACTCCAGTTCTTGGTTCAGAGTGGAGTAGGGGTTCTTGGAGCAGAGTTACACCTCAGCGAATGCATTAAATCTAGAACCAGATCAATGTTTTCCCAGGGCACATGTGCAATCTAGAACCAGATCAATGTTTTCCCAGGGCACATGTGCTAGAAATTCAAGCAGCAGGAGGTGCAGTTGTTTCTGCCAAAACTTTTCCCCCTGATATACACACCTTGAGGTGGACAATTATGGGGCTGATCCCAAAGTGGTCCCTATGGCCCATCGATTGTATCACAATGAAGAGAAAACAGATGGGCAGATCAAGGACCCAATCAACAAACCAATGTGGTCCTCGATCCGATGGGATTTTAAAACTTGCCTGATTAACATCTGGCCGACTTTCAGCCAGATATCAATGGAGGAAGCCCGCTGGAGGGCCCTATATACTGCCCAATAAGCTGCCGACTTAATTTGTATTTTTAATATGTATTGGGCCATGTATGGGGAGCTTTTTGAGAAAAAAAAAAGGCAATCCTATATGTTCCCTTTGATAGATATGTTGTCAATTTCTTAGCACGGCCACTAAGAATGCACATTTCTGAGAATTAAAGTTTCATTTGTTCCTGAGCAGAATGCGAAGTATTTTAGAGTTCTTGGCAGCATGTAGACTTCCGGCAATAGAAAACAAATAAATATTAGCTTAGGTGCATAGTGAGTATTGTTCTGGAGTTTATTGCCATGCATCCTTTAATGATGTTGGTAATTTTCAGAAATCACAATTCATGGATATGATTTCATTGGGAGAAGCCAGGCGTTGGGCACTGCAGCCTTTCCAGAGATGCAGTTATAGGAGAAGGGTCCCAGGCGATGTACGGATGTTGAATCTACATCTGAGAGGGAAATTGTGTAAATCTTATCTAATTGCTTTGTACTGTCTCTATGGATGGTTAGTTTATAGCATGTGTATTCCAGCTGATGTCCTTGGCCTCCATCCACTGTTTTAGGTCCCACCTATCACCAGAGTTTGGGATTTTATGCCTTTACTTAGATTAATAGAAGACAGGGCAACTTTGAACATTTTGCTGCCAGAGTGTTTTGTAAACAATGCTCTAAATCTCCCCCCAATTAAAAAAAAAATAGGAGGTACCACCAAGCAACAGGTAGTTATCAAAAACTACGTGGGCCGATAAAAGCTGCCGACAGACCAAGTCAGCAGCTTATTGGCCCATGTATGGGGCCCTCAGTCGGATTGCAGCCGCATCTGTTCATTGATGCGGTTACGCTATCTGACCGCCCATATCTTTTCTATTGTGAGCATATCGGGAAGAGATCCGCTCATTTGGCAACATCGCCAAACGAGCGGATCTTTCCATGTTTGGCCACCTTTACACTTGGTGGGGATTCCGAGCGTTTGTCCCTCTTCCACCAATTTGCAATATCTTTGATTCACAAATACTGTAAGTAATTTTGATGCAGGATAGAAGTATCCACGTACAGAGCCGCCTGCTTTTCAGACTATGGGGCAGATTCACTAAACGATAGCGAAAATTCACCAGCGTGGCGTCATTCATTACTTCACTAATCTACTAACGGGCGCAGGCATCCCTTCGCTAACGAAGGAGATAGATGCTAGCGTTGCTTCGCACTCTAATGCCAGGCAAATTTTTAATCTAGCGAATGGACGTAACTCTGTTAATTCACTAAGATGTGGATTTTACTGAAAGTAAAATCCACCTGGCGAGGCGCATTGGAGTGCATAGAACATCCTCAATCTTCAGTTACATCCTAATTTTTGAGTGGAATGTGTTCTAAATCCAAAAATGTGTTCCCTTGGCAAGTCTAGTTATCAGTACATTTATTAGATGCACCATGTAACTTAAATAGCTCCATTCGTCTAAATTTTCCGCCGTATGCAAATTAGCCTGAGCGCAAAAACTCTAGCGAAGTTGTGCTAGCCAGAATTGAACACTAGCGCATCTTCGCTTGGATATTAGTCAGCATTTGCCGCCCTGGATGCAACTTGCACTTTAGTGAATTAGTGTTGTCCCAGCGAATTTACAACTGGCGAATTTGCACTCTTTAGGGACTTTGCCCCTATGGCTCTTCTGTCACAGTGGGTAAACTGTGACCTCATCGGCAATTCTAGTTTGGTCCTGGTTGATCCAATTAGATAGATGCAGACCTTCCTTTTAGGTGTTAATAAGCTGCTACTCTGGTGGTAGCTGTCATTGTAGGCCAGGAGTGCCCATACTATACTAATGAAATGTTTATTTTTAGGAGGAATGTACCAAATCTACTATTTTTGATTCAGCCGAACCCCCGAATACTTTGCAAAAGATTCGGCCAAATACCAAACCCAACCGAATCCTAATTTGCATTCTAATTTGCATATGTCAATTAAGGGTGTTAAGGAGAAAACATTTTTTACTTCCTTGTTTTGTGTCAAAAAGTCACTCAATTTCTCTCCCCGACCCTATTTATAGAAATTGGATTCTGTTCGGCCGGGCAGAAGGTTTCAGCTGAATCCGTATCCTGTTGAATCGTGGATTCGGTGCATTCATAACTTTTAGTGATGTTGTCCCATTATGATTTACATCCATAAAAGCATTGTTAGCATTCTGTTCCTTGGAAAATATTACTTAAAGGAAAGCCATACCGCTAAAATGAATACTTGAGCAACAGATTTAAAGTTTTCCTTTAAATATTATATTGATTTATGAAAGACTTTATATTGCTATAGTTATCAAACAATTATTTCTATTTAATCTTAACATAATATGAGCTTGAGAGCTACTGATCACCAGCTAGAGGTCTACTGGTGATCCTGATATACCTTTTGAGCACTCCTGTTTTAGGTCCTTGTAATGGTTATCTTAATTCCCCATCTTCTATAAAGTGAAACATAATAAAAATTCTGACATACCTGCTGTTTACTCCACCAGTGTCAATAAGCTGCCAGAAAAATCCTGGTCCACCACCTTCAGCCATGTTTTAAGCATGCACAGCATTTGCAGGGTAGATTTCAGCACAAATTTTCATTCAAATGGGATATTTATTATGAATATGAACTTTGATTGTTTTACACAATGGTATTCATGGTTTTTTAATGATTCCCCTGTAAGGTTTTCCTAGTGGAAAAATAAGTCTAGTTGTGGACCTCACTGACCCTTGCAAACAGAGATCTTGTTCAGGTTAAATAGACAGAATACAAAGGATAACTGCTCACAATTAGTGATGGGCGTATCTCCCCAGTTTCGCTTCGCCGAAAAATTCGTGAATTTCCAGAGAAATTCTCGAATTGGCGAAAAATTTGCGAAACGAGTCACGGCACGATTTTGACGCGCGTTGTTTTCGTCGCGTCAAAAACGACGCGCAACTCGTTTTTTTTCGCCGAATTTTCGCCAGCCGAAATTTCGCTGGCGTTTCACGAATTAATTCGCCCATCACTACTCACAATCAACATTAAAAAGAATAGTGTCAATACAGGTATGGGACCTGTTATCCAGAATTTTCTGGACCTGGGGCTTTCTGGATAACGGATCTTTCCATAATTTGGATATTCATGCCTTAAGTCTACTGGAAAATCATATAAATATTAAATAAACCCAATAGACTGGTTTTGTTTCCAATAAGGATTAATTATATCTTAGTTTGGATCAAGTACACGGTACTGTTTTCTTTTATAGCGAAAAAGAAAATCATTTTTAAAAATTGGATTATATGGATAAACTGGAGTCTATGGGAGATGGCCTTTCTGTAATTCAGTGATAACTAATCCCATACCTGTGTAGCAATTACAACATTAGACTAAAAATATTTTATCATTTTATTCACTGCAGATGTGAGCAGGAGTCATATATTTCATGGTATATCAGAGTTTTCTGACTAGACATTATAAGTATCAAAGAGGAAAATATGAGGTCATTGCTTGTTTATGCAGTCAAGCTTGCAAGCTTCATTATATCAATAACTGTGCAGCTTTTGACTTTTAGATGTTCCCAGAAAAGTAGTAACATCGATCCCATATATCCTGTCTGGTAACATTGGTGGCAATAACTTGACAACACCTCTGTATCCACTTCAGTTCTTGTAGTTTTGGAATATTAATATTATTTATGTTATATGAAGAAAATTCCCATCTGAATCAAAAAAATTATTTAAATTGTCTTTTATTTTTGCATGTCAGTTTTTTAATACTGTTTAAATATATGTTTTCCACAGACAAAAGACTTTTAATCTGGAAGCACCATCTATAACATATGGCACCTACCGAGGGTCCAAAAAAATAAGAAAGCTTCTCAGAAGAAGAGCTGGTGGCAATTCTCCAATCCCTGAGAAAGAAGAAGTCACTGACACAGAGACAACCCCTTCCATGCTAGATTATAGTACTGATAGGGAAATAACCTCATATCCTAATGCAGAACTGTGTGGAGGAGCTGATGAGGAAACATCAACACTGACATCTTATCTAGAGAGGAACCCAGCGTCCAAAAAACCTTTACAACCAGAATCGTATGCACATTCAAATAAAAAATATGCAGTTGACTTGCAAGAAGATACACTTGGAAACTCAGAAACTATGACATTTTTACACCATAGTGAAAGTGAAGAAACCATGAAAAGATCCACAATAAATAACTTGCAAGGAAATATAGAGGATAATTCTTATTATGCAAAAGTTCTTCAAAAAGAAACAAATCCTCCAGTAGAACCAGCTGCAGATGCAGATGAAAAGCCAAAGACAATAAAAATTCTGCAAAAGCATGCGGGTGACATATCAAATATCACAAATGCTGTGCAACAAGATGAAGTCAACTACTCAAAGAAAAGTGGTGTCTCACTGTCACTTACTGACAATAACTCAAATATCATAGATAATCTAGAGACTGTAAATCTATCAGAGATCACAAAACCGCTGCATGAACTTGCACCCATCACATCAATTTATAAAAGAGATTTGCATTCAGATAACTCAAATTCCCTTGTAGAACCAAAGGTAGGCGCAGATAATGATTCCAAGATGGCATCAGGATTTCAAACAAGTCCTGTGATTCAGCAACTTGATGCTGATGTATCATCTATATCTATAACTGCGGTGAATAAACATAGAATTGTGACTGACAACTTCGATATGTCATTGGGTTTGCAACAAAAAACAGAGAACTTCTCATTGCCCATGGAGAATCAGCAGCTATGTGCGGAAGAGACATTTAAGACGGAAGAAACAACATCCTTTGCCCAAAATATTCAAGTCAAGATAAACGATTCAACACCAAAAATGGAGGAGTCCTCATCAGGCTTGGACATTTCACTATTAGGACAAGTTCACCATTCATCCAGTTCTACAGTAAATAATATTGTGGTTAATTATGCTGATGACGATGATTCCACCAAAGACAGTGAAATGGAATTGTCTTTACATAAAGAAGCAAAGTTAACTCATGAAAAGCTCTCCGCTCCTCAAATCCCTGGTCTGTTAGAGAGCAGTAATGACAACAATCACAACAATCCCATATGTTCTGATGGTGACTTGGAGCCTTTACAGCTCAATGAACCTATCATTTCACATTTTGTACAGTCTCAGATACTGGATAGCCCATCGGTTGATGAAAGCTATAAAACTTCAATCCCTCAGTCTAATAAACATTGGACACATGTTTATGTTCAAGAATCTTTAGACAATATCAACCCTTCTGGAAAACCAGATATAAGTGACATACCTCATGCCGAAGAAGTTCTCATTGCTGCTGATAATATATTAGATGGATGCAACATGCAACTTATAAACGTGCCCCTTGAGGTGGCCACCAGTTTTAACTTCAGCGCATCTTTCAGTGATGCTCTTCATGATGAGAAATGTGAATACGATTTGATAACTGAGCTTCATACAGATTATACAAACTCACTGAACAACATTTATTCTTTATCTAGTTCAACTTTAAATGAAGAAAATATAAGAGAAGCTTTAGCTGTTGATTCATTTGATGAGGGCCATTCTCCTACTTTTGCCATACCTTCTAGCTCTTCTTCGTTTGCCAGTGTATGTGTCGATGAGCAATGTAAGGGCTCTTTGCCTTCTTCTGATAGTGTTGATTCAGGGCTTATATCACCAGCCTGTACACCAGAAGAAATGATTCTTTACAATAATAATAAGCCTGATTCACTTGCCCTTAATGACCAAGGAAACAATACCATTGTAGAGTCAGATAAAACAATAAATAATATCATTAATTTAAAAACGGTAGATGATAAAAATAAAAGTCAAGTAGACTACATACCTACAACAGAAGAGGTTAGAGGCCTAAGAGAAACAAAAACAATACAGGGCACAAATGTAGTAATTCTAAACAATATCACCGCAAAGTTGGGAAATAATACAACCACTGAAAAAACAGTTCCTTCACTTAAAGAAAGAATCGGAAAGCTTTCCTCTTATCAGATTTCCCAACCTAATTCAAAAGATGTCTACATTGCTAAAGTTTCTGTGAAATCTATAGATGTTAAAGAGGTGAGGAAAATTGCTCCTCATAATTTCCAGTCAGAAATCATAACAATCAGCAAACTTCCAACTCCGACTTTTGAGCCAGAATATATACAATTATCAATCCCACCCCCTCCACCTATTGACAGTGATTTCAATGATCTCTATGAAAATGTCACCACAACAGAAAAACATTCCTTCAAGCATTTTAATCCAAAAGATGATACCACTTCTAATGTACAACCAGAGACTGAATTTGGGAGGGAACTAACAAATGCATCACCTGACGTGACCATAGAAAATATAAAAAATAACAATTTAACTGCTCTCATGAGGTCAAGTAATGACAGTTTTATAAATCTGTCATCCCTTGCAGGGACACGTGATAATGATATAGATAAGATATTGTCCACTTGTGTTTATAAATTGGAAACTAAAGATGTAAATCTACAAGATGCTCAGAAAGAACCAAAGGAAACTAATATATATTGTGATTTTTCATTACAAGCTAAATTTGATGTATCTGAAGAAATACATGGAAAACCTCCAGCTTCACCCATACATTCTACAATTACCAAAGTTGAGAAGGATACTATCCAGTTGGCAACAGAAAAATCAGAATTTTGTGATACCTTACTAAAGCAAAAAGCTAATGACATTATTTGCACCGTTCTAAATAAAGCTGTGGAGGAAATTACCTACAATAATTCTGCATTAAATACTATATCAACAAATGAGATTGAGAATGGATGTTTATCACTTTCTCCAAATAATAAATGCGATTTTAAGATTTCAGAACATGGCAAAAATAATAAATGCCCCAACTCTGTCATTGATACAAATTCAACAGTTGCAGATACTCCGATAAATGATTTGTTGACTGAATATAAGCTTAAAAATCAAAACCAAATCCTTACAGAAAAAACTGAAGATGATCTCACGCCAAGCACTGATACAGAACTGCATCACTGTGGTAATGATCAGGTAGATCATATTACAACCGGTTCTGTCATATCTCTGAGTAATGAAAACTCAGACATGGAGGCTATACAGCTAAATTCAACAAATGTAGAGGAAAATGCTGTTTTGGATAGTCCTAATTGTTGTCCTGTAATTATTTCAAATGAAGTATCTTCAGATCCAAGTTTAGAATCAGAAATAGCAATCATGCAGGATACTTTACATGGTACGCAAAAAGAGCATAGCAATGAAGCTGAAACAACAGGTAAAATGTACATTTTTGAGCTCGAACATGAAAACTATGAATCAAATATAAATGAATTTGGCATACACAACAAAAGAATTCCTAAAGAGCTTAGACATTTGGGTGATACATTGCTTTCACACACACAACGTTATGGAACTAATGTTGATGAAATTAGCCTCTCAACTAATGAACTATTTACATCTCATGAAGCCCTAAAAGTTGACCAAGTCAAGGAAGACATATGTGAACTTTTATCTGCATCACAAAATGATAGACCTAGCTTTGATGAAATTGAAAATTCAACTAAGTCAAGTAATGAACTATTGGCACAAAAATCTGATGAAGCTCTAAAAGTAGATCAAACCAAGGAAAATACAAATGAAATTCAGAATTGTGAACAAGGAAACATATTTGTTGTGTCTGACATTATAGGAGTAAAGGACACATCTTGTGATAATTTTCAAAATGCCACAGACAGTGGTTTAGGAGGAGTCAGCCAAGAAAATGCATTTGCAGATGAATCACACCAAGTTACCAATCAATTGTATCCAAAAAGCAACAATCCTTTTGTTTCTATGGCCGATAAAATAGTAAGTGATATTATTACCTCTGCTAAACAAAATGTAACTGCTGGTATGCTACAAGCCAGTTTGAACAAGAAAATTGATGGTGAAATTCAATCTGAAATTGAAATGAACAGTGCTATTGTGAGCTTGACTGGGGCTAGTGGTATAACTACTCAGAACACGGAAAAGACAATTATATCTTTATGTGAAATAGGGAAGGATTATAATATAACTTCTGAGTTGACCAACGCTGATGGTGAGCGGAACCAGGACAGTTCCACACTAGAAGAAACTGTAGATCACTGTGATACAATCACAAAAGTGGAAATACCTACACAAAGTCCACATTTAGAATGGTTCCTGGGCACAGATGAAGACTTTGACTCTTATGAAGACATGAATAATACAAATGTACTTAAAAATATAGATGGTTCACAAAATCTTTTGGTTAATTGTTTAGATCACTCAGGTGAGATAATAGGAGAAGCTGCCCACATGGAAGCTACAGACAACAACTTTCTCAGTCCCTTGCAGTTTTCTATACATCAGGCTCATGTAGTTGAAGTAAATGAAAATGATGATGACCAAGCTAATACTGAATATTATGTGTGTGACAGTGAAGAAACTTCTGATCAAGATTCATATTTGGTTGTCCATGCTAAGCGGAGAAGGTTTTATCCTTTTTCTTTGTCCCCAATATATGAAGATGATAGTTCTTCAGAGGATATTTTATCCACAAGTGCATCACCAAAGCACTCTGAAGCAGATCTCTCAAACTGCAGTTCAATCTTAACGCTTCTTCAGTCTGTGTCAGATCGCTTAAAGCAAACCAACACATTGGATAATGAAGAAGTATCCCATGAAGAATGCATTTCATTGCCTGATATAAGTGCACATAGTTTAGATGGACGTTCAAATATGAATGGAGCTGAGAAAACTGAAGACATGTCTAAAACACAAGTTGTTGATCAACCAGTACTTTCACAGCCACAAATTCCTACACGACCCAGCTTATTCATAACTAAAACTGTGCCAGAAATTAAGTCTCTGGCCGGAACAGGACGGCAGTCCATACTGATGCACCTAACCAAGAAACCAATCATTTTAAATTACAAACTTAGTGGGGAAACCTTGTCACCTACAGTACTTGAGAAGGGTTTGTCATTACAAAAATTTGAGGATTCGAATTTAAGCACAGAGTTTGCTGCAATTCCACCTCCTGTAAATCAATCAGCTGTACCAATAGAAGAATCAAGTAAACATATTCCAAAAACTGTTAGTTGTCAAAGAAACATAGACACTTCTAAACAAGATGATTCGCTAATTCTAATCAATCAATTACCTCCATCTCTTGAGGACAGTTCTTCCTTACAGAAGGAAGTGAATTCCAGTTTTCTAAACTCTGAGTCTAAGACAGAGGTTGTCTCAAGCCCACCTCCTTCTACATCACAAACCGCTTCAGAATCAGTTCTTCCCATCCAAAAACCTGAAGTGGAACCCAAGCCCCACACAATGCTGATAAAATCTTCAAGCCCTCCAGAAATTAGAGATGGTTGTCAGACGTTAGAACAAGATCATCCCTTAAAAAACCAAGTTCCCCTGATGGTAAGAAATCTACATTTGTTCATATGTGTTTTCTATGTAAAAATGGATGTATTGTCATTTTTTGCTTTATAATAGACAGAATATGTTTTTTTAGTCATTAAATGATAATGTTTAAACATACTTAAGTACAAATCTATTGGCACTTAGGGGCTGCAGTGTTCAAATAGCATACAGCTACTCATGCATCTCTCCATACCCTCTCCATCCCTGGGACCTACTACAGGCCGCAAATCTATCCCGTTTTGCTTTGTTGAAAAATATGCGAATTTCACTGGAAATGGCAAAAAATTTGTGAAACAAGTTGCTTCACATTTTCAACACGCGTCACGTCATTGTCTGCGCTCGTTGCGTCATTTTCGGCATGCGTCATGTTTTTTTTTACATGGTCCCGTTTTTTTTTACACCAGCGAGTTTTCGCCTGGCGAATAAATTCGCCCATCACTAAGGTTTTATATTGCTATTATTATAGTTATAGAGAAGATTTATAACTGCTATTTGCAGAGCAGTCCCTAGCCACTGCTACACCCAGTAGTAAATACTTTGTTCACATTTTCTACATTATTCTGGCTTAATTACCCAGATGGCCATCAATTGCTAGTAGGCTGTGCAACTTAAAGGAACAGTAACACCAGTGTTTTAAAGGAACAGTAACTAAAACAATTAAAGTGTTTTAAAGTAATAAAAATATAATGTAGTGTTGCCCTGTACTGGTAAAACTGCTGTGTTTGCTTCAGAAGCACTACTATTGTTTATATAAATAAGCTGCTGTGTAGCAATGAGGGCAGCCATTCAAAGGAGAAAGGGTTTCACAGCAGATAGCAGATAAACTCTGTCGAATATAATAGTGTTATCTGCTATCCACTATTTAACCTGTAGCATATAGTATTTTTTAAAATATCCACAGCAGCTTGTTTATATGAACTATAGTAGTGTTTCTGAAGCAAACAGATCAGTTTTACCAGTGCAAGGCAACACTACATGATGTTTTCATTACTTTAAAACACTTAAATTTTTTGGTGTTACTGTTCTTGTAAAGGGCAATTCACCTTCATTAACAAAACTGTAATAATATAAAAACAACAGAGATGTATTCTAACTTTCATAGCCTGCCAATGTGGTTCCTTTTCACTGTGTATGTGCTTATAAACTGTATATATATATATATTGTTATCTTATATAGGTTTGTGCAAAATCAGTGCATTACATTTTGTATTTTGTTTCCCCCCCCCCAGAACCCACTACAGCCAGAAACCATAAAATACAACCCGAGGCCTGGAAAAGTAAGTTTCCATTAAAGAAATGTTTCCGTTTAGAGCAGGGGTGCCGAACCAAAGTTGAGAAAGTCCTCTGTGATGTGAAGTCCCCACTGGCCCACCTCCATTTGCCCTCCTCCCTGCACAGTCTTACCCCGGAATTATTTTCCCTCTAGAAATAACAAATGCAGAGTGAGCGCAGCAGAGTGAGCGCAGCAGAGTGAGCGCAGCAGAGTTCACGGGCGCCATCTTCTTATCTTCGGTAATCTTTGTGAATGGAGCAGCGTTTTGGCTCATGCACAGTTGTAGCTATTTTGTGGTTTTTGAGAACTGCGCATGCGCCGAAAGAGACAGAAATTGCCAAAGGGGAGAAAGAAAACAAGAAGATTACTGCAGAGAAGAAGATGGCGCCCATGAGCTCCGTTACGCTCACTCTGCATTTGCGGTCGCTATTTCTAGAGAGAAAATAGTTCCTTGGTAAGACTGAGCAGGGGGGAGGCAGGGAGGGAAACCAACGGAGGGAGGCCAGTGGGGACTTCCAGT
>CM044434.1:12114470-12125168 GCA_024363595.1 Xenopus borealis | reverse complement strand
ATACTGAATCGAATCCTGGATTCGTTACATCCCCAAAAATACACAATCACTAATAGTGAACGTGTTCGGGTTTTTGCTTAACAAAAAACCCCAAAGTAAAAAATCTCCCGTTGGCGTCCACCTTGTTCTCCAATGTTCCTACCTATTTACAGCTTGCCAGTATTTCTTCTGATCTCTGAATATGTTACAATTGGCATTTCCTTTCTTACTGATAGACAACTCGCATTCCTATAGATCTGGAAAGTCTCCTTGGTTTACATATAGTATATGTTCCTCAAGGAGTTTATGGTCATAGTTGTTCCAGATGTTTGGGAAGTGCCTAAGCTTGGCTGAAATTCTGAATATATGTAGCTGCCTCAATATTTTCCTCACAGCTGGATTTTGTATGAAAAACCAAGCTTTGAAGGCCTTGCTCACGTGCTGGAGGAAGGAGAAGCTGAGTTGTCCTACCTTTGGGAAGCTCCACAATCCATGAATGAGCCAAACACGATTACAATAGGTTCCGTTAAGAGAGTTGTTAAGGTAACTGTGTGGATCTGCTTATTTGTTTTATTCAATGTCCCTGTTAGGTTTTCTGTAGAACATTTATTTAGATATACATACCTGTCAACAGCTGCCAGATGGTGCATCACATATAGATAGTAAAGCAATTAAACTATTTGCCTATCCTGTAGTGCTGTGGATAAAATATATAGTCAAGTCCCCAGGAGAGATAAGTAGGAGTTGAAAGGACACAGGATGGGGTGTTACAGGACATAAATAATGACATTAGAGGGGAGAGAAAAAGGCAGAATACAAAGTACAAAAAATGGTGAATTGCTAAATTTTTTTGCACTTTGCACACTGGTTTTCCAGTTGTAAACAAGACCTTAAAAATCTGTAGGAGCAAGAGCATGCAAACTCTTCTGACAAAATGTCCTTGAATTCTTTATATATTAACTATTTATATGTATTTTTATTCAGTTTCTGGCTTTTCTTATCCAGCAGATCACATTGTTTGTAAGTCTCACTTGGGGAATTCGTGTTAACACCATGTATACAGAACATTCCCAGGTAATGGGTATCTGTACTGAGTGTAGCGATACACGTACGGTAACATTTTTAGTATCCAGTTTTTTTCTTGAGAAAACGTTTTTTTCAAACACATCAGTTAATAGTGCTACTGCAGCAGAATTCTGCACTGAAATCCATTTTTCAGATTTTTTTATGTTTCATTTTGAATTCTGACATGGAGCTAGACATATTGTCAGTTTTCCAGCTGCCCCCAGTCGTGACTTGCACTCTGATAAACTTCAGTCACTCTTTACTGTTGTACTTCAAGTTGAAGTGATCTCACCCACTCTCTGGGTGCTCATGCCCCAGACCATCAGCTTAGGGAGGTGATGAACACACTTAGGGGGTTATTTATTAAAGTCAGAATTGTAAACACTCGAAAAAGTTTAGTTTTTTTTTTTTACTATAAAATCTGAATTTTTAGTAAGAAAAAAAACTTAAATTTTTCAAGATTTATTATACCCGAGGCTGCATAAAACCAAATGGGAAAATATCTTCAACCTGTTGAGGTCCTGGAGAAGACAGTGGCAGAGGTCCTATTTGCAATTTGAAGATATTATTGTCTGTGCTGGGTTTCGTATGATAATCCAAACATTTTGGGCTTTAACCCCAGGTGTCCAATCTGAAAAACAAAAATGGATATTCACTTGTCAATCCGAAAAAATGTGCTGTGTTCATGTAACAATACACAGAAGTCATGGTTTTTGTCGATCCTATTTTTTTGTGTATTTTATTGTTCATAAATAAGGGAAAATAGTGGATTTTATTTTGGTCTGACTTTTTTTATTTGATAACCCCTTTAGTATTCTAATGCAGGCTGACACAAACTGGAGATCACTCGGAGATTGATGCAGTTAAAAAATAGTTTATTTTATAGAAAAACATCTCATTTTGTAGCCTTACACGTTGTGAGCACTTAGTCATAATGTTCCTTTTGGGAACTCAGCTGAGGGACCTGGCCATGGTGGTTGATACTTTTGCTCTGACCTGTTGGATTTGTGTGTGATAGTTCATCTGCTTTTATAATATGCAGTTCCCTAATGTCTAATTGGAAACTCAAGACATTGTGCTTCATTAACCCCAAGAGTCATTTATTGAAGGTACAGTACATAATCTGGTTCCTCAAGTAGAAGAGGCCAGGCCCCGAGGGAGATCTTGCTGGCAGTTGGCTGGAGATCTCACTGTTATGCAATATCGTGTTTTATGGATCAGGCCCAAAAACATTGGGGGTTGCAATATATCCATCGGAAAGGTAAAAATAATCTGCAACCCAGGATGCATTAGCCCAGTGATGTGTTGGGTGGTTTTATTACTCTGTGGGGATGTTTATTTAAAGAATGCAGTATTGTGCTACATTTTGTCATGCACAGTCTTATGGTGATACTGTAGAATTCTAAAATTCTGACTGTAATATTGTCAATTCTCTTCTTTAAATGTGGACACTCGTCCCATCATCACCATGTACACCTCTTAGTTTAATTTCTGTCTATCGTTAAACCAACCTCATGCTGTTCTCTATTTATCTTTTTTTTTCTATATTAAATGTATGTGTTAAGGTACATTTGCTATTATTTTTGCAGGACTATATACCAGAGATAATACTCTCTCCACAGTATCCCATGACTGGATCTTTGATTCATCTACGAACAGAAGTCCCGTCCATAGAAAGCCTGACCTATAGCATGCACCATTCCTTGGTGGTGAAGTCTGGAGTGTGAGTGGCCCAGATTTTTTAATCTTCCATTTACATTACTGTACATTATAAACATTATTAGTTCTACTATAGGGAGATTACGTTTTTTTCTCACCCAACAATGGGCCAGATTCAGTTCAGTGAAAAAAAAAGTTTACCATGTCTTGGACAAGATTCAACTTGGGATGGAATTTAGTTCAGATAAACTAACCTCATGGTTTATCACATGAAAACTCTTTTGAAGTCTAAGGAAATAAACTGGAACGAATAAGGAGTAAAAGTTTTTTCCTCCTCAACTTGAATCTCATCCAAGACTTTTCATGTGATTAAACCGTGAGAGATATTCTTTCCTCACTGAATTCAATGTGGCCCAATGTGTCTACTTATTGGGCTACTATTGTCCCAGTCAATGGCACTTCACGCCATGGGAGCAGAACACGTGACCAGATCCTATTACAAATCTGCTCAATGTTGCCCTTTAGATACTAACTACAAATAGTTCTGCTCATCCTAATGTCAAGTGTATTTTGTTTGTCTAGTTTTTCAGAGGGGAATGTAGGGAAAAATACATACCGTATGTGGGGTTTGGAGGATTATGCTGCACAAATAAATAATGCCTCTATTTTGTTTCCTCCAGTTGGCTGGCATATTCTCAGCCTCAGTTTAGCGGCCCTGTGACTGTTCTAGAAGAAGGCTCTGAAATACCTAAAATTCATGAATGCAATATCAGATCTGTTCGCCCTCTAAAAATGGTAAGATAACTAGCTTCATGTTATTTAATAATTATAATACACTCTCATTACACAACTTCATTTTAGTTTGTAATGTAATGAGAGGCCAAAGGTTTGCACTGGTTCTGCTGTTTGCACCCAATCAAAAGTTTGCTTGCACCTACCTGTAATATATAGTGTGGGCTAGGCTAGAGTCCTGCAGCGGGTCGGGTACCCGCGGGTTACCCGCAAAATCCCGCGGTACCCTGCGAGTTGCTCGTAGAGTTTCTTGGTGCGGGGCCGGTGGTTCTGCAGGTTGGTGGGTTGAGGGTCGGGTCGCGGATCCTCGCTATAGCGATTTTTACTCCTTTTTCTGAGCATTTCTACTACTGATGATGTCACATCCGGTTCACAATGACAGCACTTCCTGTTTTACTCCTTTTTCTCTGATCTTCGCTGCTTCCGATGATGTCACTCCCGGTTTAGAATGACAGCACTTCTGATTCTTGATGGTCAGTGGGTCACGGGTCCGGGTTGTGGATCTCAGGTTGCGGGTACGGGTCGGGTTGCGGGTCCAAGCGGGTATGAATGCGGGTCCGGATTGCGGATTGTGGGTTGCGAGTACGGGTCCAAAAAAATGGACCCGCGCAGGACTCTAGACTAGGCCACATTTATTTTACAGATTTTATTTCTTTGACGTTGTTAGGTCATTGAGGGTGAAATATATAAAAAACATGGTTTGAGTTCTAGAAGAAACTTCTGTAAGATCACACATTTAGGCACGTGGCCATGATTAAGGGCAGTTTCTGTTTTTGTACTGACAGATATCAGAAGACTTTTGTGCTGATGTTTAGAACATTAGCCTCAGGTGAACTCAGGAAAGTATAAATTAGCAAATGTCATGCGTGGACTGAAACTTATAGGCATATTAAAATAACTTTCGAATAATTTCAGGTTTCATTAATGTATAGCATGTTTCACAGTTGCTCAGGAAAAAATCATTGAGCAAAAATCCATTTTTGGTGGTGTGTATTAAGCCATTGGTGAGAAAAAAGCATATTATAGCAGTTATGGGGTTACTTTCCTATACAGCAGGTCATTACAATCAACAAGAGCAGTAGACACAATGTTGAAACCCCCCCCCCTCATGATTACCTTGGTTGGTTTTGGCCTGTTAGGGGAAGGACATATGTACTGCACTGAGCTCAGGGAAGCTGTTCTGTTCCACCATAAACCAGTTCAGTGATCTTACAGTGGTGGGACGCCCAATGCAAAGTAGACCAGGCCTTATGCATGGGAAATAAGGTCTAGAAATGTCCATGTTGCAGAGAGGAGTGAAGTTCCTAGGAAAAAATCATGTTAGTGCACTATTTGGACATTTATTGCACACTGTCTAGATATGTTTGTATGATGTAGGGAAAATCTTCTCACTGTTGCCCATATAGGTCTGTGTTTTTAAGAAGCAAAGCTTAGCTATGCGAATGGAAACAAACTCATTTAATTTTCTCATTTCCTATTCCAGGGAGGATTAAAAGTGCAGATGCCCAGTGATCCGAAGGTAAGCAAGATAATTACCATAGAGGTGACTTTGCCTGCAGAACTTCCTGTAGTTTCAACCAACCTGAACTATCGAGTGACTATGGGATTATAACAGGAATATTCCATTCCCAGATAATCCTCTATGAGAAGCCGTGCTTTGAAGGGAAGTCTAGAGAATTTGCCGAGCATATTTACAGCATCAAATCTCTTCTTTCTGATGACGACGAGCAAGAAATTGGATCTATTCAAGTCCTTGGGGGCATGTGAGTACTACAGATATAATATAGTAATTTATATAGTGCAGTCATACCATTCAATATAACGTTAGACATCTATAAATTTCCCCTTGTGGGCCTATACTTCTCTGTATCGTCCATCTTTGTGACCTAGAGATTTTTATCCTTTTTGACAACAGTGTTGAAGTCCTTTGGGCTTGTCCTAGACATTTCCTTGGGCTTCATCTAGAGATCATCTGACTCCAAGAAGCGTTGGCATGAATTACATTACAGAACAATGCCCAACACAATCAATATTGCAGATTTACATTTGCTTAGCTGTTGGCTTGGAAATCTATTGTTATAAAGGGTTGGTTTTACATTTCTGCTGAAACATATTAGTGGTTAACAACGTTCTACAAATATACTCATAACGTATACCACCTTGCAGCCCGGTGTTGTCTTTTTAAAGGGAAAAAATTAGCCGTTTTGAAATTAGTTTTTCACTCATTTTATTTTATACAGAAGGACATAGTGTAATGCTAACATCAAAGGTTCATTCTTTTCATATTTGATTGGGTGCTGCCATAGACACAATGCAATTGTGAAATAGAAGTTGTTTTTTTTCCTCAAACTGAGGAACTTTTATGCAGATAATATGTCTTCTCTTCGTATTTGCATTTACTTATGACAGGGAGTTTACAATTAAGGTGGCCATAGATGCTGTTGACTTTACAGATGGTCTAGATTATTGTCAGCCTACAGGCCAGTGTAAATTACATTTCTGATGCCCTTCCTGTCCAGTATCCGACTGTACATCTATTGGGAAGGTTAGAAAATTCCAATGGGACCACAATGGAGTGTTGATGTGGTCTTCTCACGACAGTGAGGTTGTGGAATGCACTGCCGGGTGATGTTGTGATGCTCATTCTGTTGATGCATTTAAGAGGGGTTTGGATGATTTTTTGGATAGACATAATATCAAAGGCTATTGTGATACTAAACTCTACAGTTAGTATAGCTATGGGCATCTATGGTTTGTGTGAAAGAGTGGAGATGTGTGTGTGTGTGTGTGTGCTATGTTTTAATTTGATGGGGTTGAACTTGATGGACTTTGTCTTTTTTCAACCCAATTTAACTATGTAACTATGACAGGTCTGCTGAAGTCTTTAGAATGATATGTTTCTTTGTGAAGGGCTAAACAATCACATCAATCCTTGGGTCACCAAATCAGACAAATACCCACCTTTTGGCCAATTCTGTTGGACTAGTGTGGGCTTCGTTTGCACAGCAAGTCAATAAGTATTTTCACATACCAAAGCGGCTAGAAATCTAGAGTACAACCCATATTTTGTAAGATTTTATTTGTGCGTTTGCAGAGAATAGTTATAAAAGAGAGTAGTCTTCAAATAGAGGCCACGTCTTCAATAGTTGCCTCCCCAACCAAAATCTTCACCGTTAACCTTTGTAATGTGCATTAATGTTTATGATAATGTTGTTTTAAAATAACCAATAAAAAAGTTGGTTTCATTTAAAAAAAAAAAAAAACATAGGCATGTGCTTTCAGGGTGTATGTGCTCTGGTATGTAACTGCCTAGTCTTTCTTGATTTACAACTTCTACTGTAGATGTTGCCCACACAAGTTGATGGAGGTTTCTATCTTACATCTGATCAGATTCTCAATGACAGGACTGTCACTCGGGTTCTCTGAACATGAAATTATGCCCAAACAACCTCTTTGTATGGCATATGTGATAAGAAAGAGATTGAAAGAGAGAGAGATTGAAATAGATAAGGTTACTTAAAACAGAGAAGAACTTACCATAACCGTTACCAAAACAATATCTCTTAGGGTAGGGACAGACAGGGAGATTCGGGGAGATTCTGTCGCCTGCTAAAAACGCCAGGCGACAGAATCTCCCTGTCTGTCCCTACCCTTATAAGTATGGGAAAAGGAGTAGTTGCGTTTGTGTTTCATGGGATTACTTCACAAAGGCTAATTATAGGATGAAGGTATCCCCTGAAGCTCTGTTAACTGATGCTATAGTCAGGATTACAGGGTACTGCTTTCCATTCCTACCTGTCAAAGTAGTTTTTAAAAGGCACTAATGTCCTTTTGAAGAAACACAAGCAAACCCAACCACTGTAGTGCTTAATCCCTTTAAAGAGGCATTAAATGGCTGTATCTCTGAATCAAAGACAGCATAATCCAGCCATTGATGTGAGATTACTGGTGTAAACGGGGATTAGCTGGTGGCTGTCATTGATCATTTGAAACAGTTTTGGGTGGTTTTCCAAATTTCTACAAACAAATTAGACTTTCAAAACAAACACTGCTGTTCACTGGGTTTAAGTACACTATATGGCTTAAAGTATGTAAAAATATGGCCTGTTTAACATTTCATTCCATAGCCAAGGGTATAAATATGAAGCTGGTCCTTTATTTGTTCCTAAAACAGCATTTTTTCTGTGTTCCACAAGGAAGCCTTTCCACTAGATGTTGTGTGTGGGAGGGGGATTTGCTTCAGTTCATGCATAAGATACTGGGCAGTGAAATTGGGGATCAGTCCTAGATTGCATTGGCATTCTAATTTATTTCTCAGGTGCTCAGTTGGGTTGCTTTTCCAAGTTAAGTTCTTGAACTCATATCGCTGAAAACCCAGTTGAGTATGGACCTTACTTTTTGCACAGTATTATTACCATACTGAAACTGGTAAGGGATGTTGTATGTTGTAGTGGCTTCTGTGATAACAAAAATAGGTGAGGCTTAAAGGACAAGGAATTTAAATTCTAGATTTTGCGTGCTTAGCTTTTAACCCTGGCTGGTGCTTCAAAAAATTCACCAGCCAGGTGTACTGCATGCTGAGCATCATGCCTCAATCTTCCACTCCATCAGGCATGCTCTTCCAGTCTGGGTAAACACATAGCCAGTACAAAACCTTCCCCAAGACTTCTATGCATATGTCCTGCAGACATACCTAAAGGAAAGCCTTTGAAAGAAAGAAAAATCATGTTCTTCAAAAACTAGACCAGGCACTGATTTTACCTTTACTTTTCCTTTAAATTGCCAATCCCAATAATTAAAAGGGGTGTCCAGTTACTTTTGGCCATGTTCTATATATTTATGATTATTCATGGTTGCATCCGATGTTTCAGTTTCATATATATCCGACGTATTGTTTGCTCAGCCTCAGCTAAAACAGCTAGCTGTGCTTTATGTTCAATGTTTTATGTGTTTGAGCCTCTGGTTAGTAATATTCATGGGCTTGGTGTTTGTAGGAGTTGTTTCCTGATGATGTTCCCTCTGGGTTATATGATCATGTTGTATAACAGCAGTTTAGGTTACAAAAATGCTACACAGTTTCTGGTAGGAACAATTATATTATTAGACTAAATATGAGGACATTTTTGATGTGGTTAACCTACAATTATTCAGACAAACAGCTTTTGCCTCCATTACCTGTAGACAGGCAGTAACATTCCTACTTGATGTGATTTGGGTTGAGTTGAGGACTTGTTTGTCTTGGCCCAAAATCAACTTGTAGGTCTAGGGCTGATAGGGAAATTGAATAAAATATTTGATTGGTTGCTGTGTGTACATGAATTGTTGCAGATATTAAACCTCTATACCTCTTTTTAGATCCCTAGTAAGACCTCATCTGGAGTATGCAGTGCAGTTTTGGACTCCAGTCCTTAGGAGGGATGTAAATGAGCTGGAGAGAGTGCAGAGACTAAGTGCAACTAAACTGCTTAGAGGGATGGAAGAATTACGAGGGGAGACTGTCCAGGTTGGGGTTGTTTTTTCTGGAAAAAATGCATTTGTGAGGGGACATGATTACACTTTACAAACACATTAGAGGACATTATAGACAAATATCAGGGGACCTTTTTACCCATAAAGAGGATCACCAGAGGCCACCCCTTCAGACTAGAAGAAAAGTACTTTCATTTGAAGCAGTGTAGGTGGTTCTTCACAGTGAGGACAGTGAGGTTGTGGAATGCACTGCCGGGTGATGTTGTGATGCTCATTCTGTTGATGCTTTTAAGAGGGGTTTGGATGATTTTTTTGGACAGACATAATACTATTTTGATACTAAACGCTACAGTTAGTATAGCTATGAGCATATATGGTTTGTGTGAAAGAGTGGAGGGGTGTGTGGATGCTGGGTTTTAATTTGGAGTGGTCGAACTTGATGGACTTTGTCTTTTTTCAACCCAATTTAACTATGTAACTATGTATACCCCCAAGACTGGTAGAGGTTCATTTATTGAGGCTTCAACTGAGTCACTATCATGTTATATGGTTCTCCGCCATAGGTGGTCGGTAAAAGTACTGTAATAGGGGTTTGTACATGTTCATTCAACCAATAAATGATAAAACAGCACTCCAAGAATTTTTCTTGTTAAGTGCTGACTTCAAGAAATCCCGCAGTATCGAGAAATAATATCTGACAGTTAACCTTAGTTGGTAGTTTCCTTAGACTACAACCAATCTGACGTATTATGGAAGACAAACAACCAATCAGATAATGTCTAGTTGTTGAAGATTTTTTTTTACTACATCTTGTAAACCTTAAGCCTTATTTTCTTAATTTACAGATGGGTTGGCTATGATCTGGAAAGGTTTAAGGGGCGACAGTATCTACTTGAAGAAGGAGAGTATCCAGACTGGCAGTCGTGGGGCAGAACTCGCAGCAGTCTGCAGTCCATACGATATCTCCAAGCTGTAAGTAGAGTCACTGTGCTGACATGATTAGCATCAGTGCTGGGTGATGGGGCCTGGCAACAAGTAGATTAAAAAAACGCCTGCATAGTCACACCCTGGATCCATCTAGCCGCTAGTTATGGCAAAGTAATTTGTCCAAAAATGATGCATGAGCCATCCAAAACCTGCCCACTCTATATTTATGCAACCAATTGAATTGCACCTTTTAGTCTCTTGGGGTACTTACCTACCAAGGGGTACAGTCTGCAGCAGTTATCAAAATGAATTGCCATTGTAGCCATGAACGATGTGGATGTGAATATGTACAGTTTGTGTCCCTACCTGGACAGTCATCTTAGGCCTATGCAGAGTTGGGCCCTTTATTCAATTCATTTCTATTCAACCCTTCAAAATGCTAATTTATGTCTGGTGTAGATCCTCCAAAGCTATAGAGACTTAAAGTGGTTTCCACAGGAATTAGGTGTTATTCTATCCACGTGAACACACACAAGTATGGATTAGTATGTTCCTTGTCAATAAAATTGCTTACCTGGAGCCTCCAATCCAGTCCCAGAATGCAGATTGTTTAACCAGTCCTACTATTTGTTGTTTCAGAATAAGTGATAAAAAATGTGAGAGTTGGTATAGAACATTACATGGGAACATTACAGATGAACTTTCCTACTGTCATCATACAGAGAATGGGCACAGGCTGGCACTGAAGCTCACCTCCATGCTTCTCAGCTCAATGAGAGCTTAATGCCAGTTAAAGGGCAAGGAAAG
>CM044434.1:12084096-12100670 GCA_024363595.1 Xenopus borealis | reverse complement strand
GGACCCTCTATAATTCAGTAATATCCCGTTTGAGCACTGGAGACCAAAACTGTTTGGCATATTCTAGATGGGACCTTTTAGATGTAGCACATGCCCTGTCTATCATGAAGATGGTAATGGTTTGGTTGGATACAGATGCGCTTGGTTATTTGAATGTTCTTCAACCACTGCTGAATATTAACTCATCAGGGTGGAAAGCTATTCAGCCCAATGAAATACCCCTTAAAGACTATAAATTGGCAAAATTCCTTTCAGGTTTGTTGACTGTTTTTTGGCTCCTTGTTCTCAGTTCTCATGGTGGTACACTTTTCTGAAGGTAGCATAGCTCTATGGACACAGAATTTCCCCCAGGTCACCTTGCAAGTGTAGAGTGACCTGATCACCCCCAAACTGTTACAATAACCTTGTGAAAGTGTAAAAGAAAATTATATAAAAACGAATGACCTGGAAAGTCGTAATTAAACCTCTCACCCAAGTCTCATATTATAGGAAATCTCTGATGATTGTGAATTCATAATGAAAGTAAGTTGGCTAATCTGACCTCATTCGATCCTGCCCATAAATGTATCTCCTTGATACCATTGACCATGTTATTCATGTTCGTTCACACTACACTTGAGTTCATTGGTGGTATAAATGCTGTGTTTGTGCCTTTCCAGGTGGATTGCCTATGAAGAAGCCAATTTCTTAGGAAGACAAATATTACTGGAAGCTAAGAAAATTCTCAACTGGGCAGAATTTAGTGGTTGGAAAGCCATCGGCTCCCTCCGACCTTTAAAGCAGGTAATGCAAAATCAAATGTCTCTGCAGCTGGCCATCACTGGTGTGATATTTCAGTTGCTCAAAATGAATTCACTTATTATTTTTCTGTTTATATAAGGCCTCAGACTAAATTATATATATTATTGGTTTAAGGCTGTCGAGGATGCTGGGCTATACGGAAAACACACGAGTTGCTTCGGATTTCCGAAGTTGCCTCTTGCTCTCCAAGTAAAAATGAGTAATTCCTCAGAGTAGAAATGGTTGAGGTACCAAACCTCTGTAAAATTGCTCATGGTGCTCTTCTGACATCTGTATATTCTATATACATCTGTATATTTTCTTGATATTTGTGGTTTATTACTACTCATGACTGTGTAAAAGGAGCTCCTTCTGCCTATCTGTCCTGGCAGTTGATGGACAATGGTAAGGGCTCAAGTTGCTTTTGTAGGAATCATTGCCTGGCTTTCTCTGTTTATTTTTGTCACTGTCCTAGAGTTGATAGAGCTTGTAACCTGTATAAATAAAGATTGATCTATAATAATGCAGTCAGGTTTTTGGGGTCACAGGCACCCATCATGTACTTGCAACAATAGTTTGTTTAGTGCTATTATTTTTAATAATTTTTTTAGATTGGTACTAAAAGTAACTTACATTGTCAATGAATATGTGCTTTCCAGCTGATTGCATTATATTGAAATTAATCCCCACAAATGATAATGTCTTCCCACAGCCAGCCGTGTATTTAAGGATCAAGAATCGGCAAAATAACAAATACTTGACTGTTACCGGAAATCTAGCAGATACCAGAGCCATGTCTGTTTGTGTATCTCCCAGGAACGGGCAGTACACTCAGATATGGTATTTCTGCCGAGGCCTTCTGAAATCTAAGGTAAACACTGCTGGATATTCATAATTCAGAACAGAACTTTCTAACGCTGGGGTAATGGGCCTCATATGATATTACTATTAAAGTTAACTGAAAGGTTGAAATTGACACTTGGAGGCCAACCGACTACTTTCCAAAAATCTTAAACTGAAATCTTCAATTCAAACATTTTAAAAATTCTGCTTTTTTTAAAAAAAAAATACAATTACAGAAATGTAGAAAATGCACCTCCTGTGGACTTGTGTATTTTTTTCAAAATTTTGAGATAAACTGATAAAAACTCAAATTTGAAAACATCTTTTTTTGTGATTTTCTTGAATTAAATTCTACCTTTTGCTCAAAGCCTTTCATGGAAAAGGAATGAATGATTTATATAACATTATCACGTGTTCTATCAAAAATAAGATGAAAGTGAAATTGTTGTAAATATTGTAATGACATAAAAGCAGGGAAATGTTACTGAAATCCCTTTAATGTTATTGCATTTATAGCATTTAAATGATTGATGAATAGAGAAAGGTATTCTTTTGCTCTCTCCAGGTTTTCATTCCAAAATGATTTTATCTTATTGTTGTTGATTTCGATGTTATCTCATGAGCTGAGAGAGAGAAAGAGAAATCTTAATGCAGTTTGATCAATCATAAATCAAGAGGGGAGTTGATTCGATCAAATTAACCTTATAAAGCATCAACCTGAACCTGGTTGATGGTCGATTCGATTCGATGGTTGAATACTTATCAAACTGAGAATTTGGTCATTTTGGGGAATAATAGTAAATTTGCCCCTAATTGTCCCTTTAGTTATTTAACACATCCAATAGTTTGCATTAGACTTAACTTCTGTTTATTTAATGTACCTTAATTTATGCACTTGCCTTCCAGGTCAGTGACACATGCCTAGATATCATAGGAGGCAAAAATATTCCAGGTTCAAAAGTTTCTCTGTGGACAGAGCATGGAAAGCTCAGACAGAAATGGAGGATCCACAAAGATGGGACAATAACATCGTATATAAGTGATGAACTTGTTCTGGATCTCAAAGGTGAGTTATTGGGATGCATTGGAGTAGGGGAGGAACCTGAGTAAAGGTGGCTGACTGGGTCGCAAAATGAGCAGATCTTTCCCCCGCCATGACCACCAAAGGAGGGTAATATTGGGCTAATCCGTTCTGTTGTTAACAACAACCGGAGTAATGGTTGAGCCAAGGACTACATCAATAAGCCAATCTGGTCATCAATCCAAAGTGCTCCATATGGACAGATTATGGCCCCATACATGGACAGATTATCTGACGAGGCTAAAGGACAGGAATTGCAATTTAAATATGCCCATGTAAATCCACCTTAAGAGGTGAAAGGACAAGTTTATTAAGGGGTTACTTAGGTGGGGACCATGGCTTGAATCCAACTTTCAGCTAAATATATCATTCACACCCATCAACAAATGTAACAATAAATCAGTAAATGTTTAGAATTTTTTTAACTGCCACCATTACAACACATTACATAAAACTGAATGCTTACACTTCATAAGTATTGTTTTATTATTTTAAAAAATCCATAATCATCTGATTTCAGTTAAACAGAACCGATAAACAGTAAATGGAATACATTTGAAATATAATTAGTGGACAACAGGTTGAAAAATTGCGTAATGCAACAGATACAGAAACGGAGCAATTATTGCCCCAGAAATATAGCCATCATCTAAAAATAATTATCCCGGAACATGACATAAAAATGACACGTCGAGAAGCCGGAATTGGCCTTCAATATAAATATTCAAAAACTAGATATGAGTCTTGTCTTTTTTGTTATTTCTCTATAATAGGAACCCTGTTTTTTGAGTTGCCTCCTCCTTATCTTATTGATTTATAGATCTTTTAGACAAAAGGAATCTTAACATGTTTTTCTTAATCCAGAACAGGAATATAGATCTTTTCTGGTAGCTTCCATAAATATATGTAGTATTTTTTTAATATTTGTAGTTTTGAGTGGAGGAGTTACTAGAAATGGGCAACTTATCGTAGCAAAATGTGTTAACATTTAACTTTTGTTGTTAACATAAAAAACGTTGCAGATCCCTCCAGCGTTCAAAACCATTTTGGGTATGGCCATATACTGTAAAATTAATAAACAGATTAGTTTGTTAAAATGACACCCCCCCACACATACACACACACCAAACCAAAATGGATGTGTCATGAAATAGCTGATTTGGAGTAATATTTTTATTTATTTTGACCATTGAAGCACCATGTTATGGGCTGGATGAAGTATTCTGTGAAGGAGTAAATAGTGTAGAATACTGTAATGATAAGAAATTAAAATTCAAATGACATAAATTTTGTAAATGTTCTTATGGGGTAATATCATATCAAGTGCAAACTTTTTAGTCTAGTAAACCGTAGCAAAATTGTAAACATTCTTGACTTTTATTTCTCAAATTGAGCGCCCGGTGATCAGGTTTTTTTTAACTCTGTATAGAGATGGTATAGTGATGCACTCCAAAATAAAAAAAATAAAAAATCTATTGTCCAGATCATACACCCCAGAATTCCTTATTCAAAGGAAGAGACAACAAGGTGCAGATTTACTATTGGTCGAATTTTGAATTGAAAAAAATAAAAAATTCGACCATGGGTATAGTTAGGGAATTAAAATCCTTCGAATTCGAAGGATTTTACCGCAATTTGATCGCACAATCAAATCGTTCAAATTGAGCTATTCGAACGATTTTAACCATACAATCAAATTTTTAAAATCTGATCAAAATTCGCCAAAGACACTTCGATAGGTTAAAACTGGAGAACTAGGCAGTCGAATAAAAATTTAAAGGGGAGGTAATTCGATATTCGAATATTTTAATAGATTTTTATTCGAATTATTTGAGTCATTCGATTTGATCGAATTTACAGAATTCACTGGTCAAAGTCACCTAATTTGCATATTCGAAATTCTAATTCGAATCTTTTTGAAAATTTGATCGAATTTCGAATCATTCATGTGAATACATGTGAATTTAGCAAATCTGCCCCCAAGTGTAACTACAAGCAGGTATTTGCTTATGTTTTATTCATAGGAATACTTCAATGCACACAATATAGCAAGATAAGCAACATTCATTCTTCTGACCACAGACAGACTAGTCAGGTGGCAGCCTGATACCCCAGAAGCCTGTTAGTACCTGAGCCAATATTAGGACAACTTAATCCAAGGAAATTACAAATATTTAAAGGGCTGGGGTATGTTATAGAATTGCTAATTGTAAGCAATTGTCACTGACCCCATCTAAAAGCCCAATGCTTTGTGAAGCTTCAAATTTATTGTTATTGTTACTTTTTATAACTCATATTTCTATTCAGGCCTTTCCTATTCACATCCCAGTCTCTTATTCTGATCAGTGCATGGTTGCTAGGATAATTTGGACTCTAGCAAAGAGATGGTTGACTGCCAACTGGAGAGCTGCTGAATAAAAAGCTAAATAACTCAAAAACCACAAATGATAAAAAATGAAAACCAATTGCAAATTGTCTCAACCTCAACATCATACTAAAAGTTAATGTAAAGGTGAACGATCCCTTTCACTCACATTTTTTTAGTTGTACATAAGCTGCAAGCCTTCACTTCTTCCTAGAGAGAACTCATCCAAAGGTGATGAATGAGAACTCATCAGTCGCAGCACCTGTCTTTTGCTTTTCCATCGTCAGTGAACTGAGATTTGGGTCCTTTCCCTGGGTCCACATTAGTTCAAGAGGACTGTCCACTATGTGGCAGTAGTTTAAAGAATAAAAGGGTTTAGCCCCATGTGTTCGGGGTATATCCTGGTACCTTGCCTCACTGGAAGGTGTTACAGGTCCAGGCTTGCCAGTGGAAAGTTAGTGAGCATTGTAATAGTTACTCTAGGAGTGAGAGTAAGTACAGGGTAGCTAGTGAGCAGCATCTGCTCCAACGAGTAAAAGTAGTGGGGTTAGGACCCCGTGGTAAGTGCACCACTAGTTCAGGGACTCAGTGGGTAAGGTAAGGACCAGTGAGGGTGCCAAGAACCAAGACTCCAAGCTGACTATCCCTGGGCAGAAAGCTTTACACTCTCGGAGGAAATTGCCCCAAGAGGCGTTCATCCTTGAATGGGAAGAATCCTGTTACTGTTATCCTGTGGTCATCTAAGTTCCTGTGAATTGATCCTTCTAAGCTATTTTGCTGCAAGAGTCACCTCTCTCTTTGGATCCTTTGCTACACTGATCTACACCAGGTACCAGAAGTTCCCAGGGAAGGGTATTACAGTTCAGCCTGTCCTGACCTTGGGTGGAGGCACACCATTTTAAAGTATACCTGCTCTCCCATAAAGCAGAGGCACAGGACTCCTGTAGCCCCACGCGCAATGCTAGATCTCATGCAATAGCAGAAGAGGGCTATATTTTTTTTGTCTTATAGAGCATTCTGGAAGAAATATATTTTCCCTTTGGGGCCTTAGTGTCTTCCTTAGTGCTGTGCTACTCTACTATACTGTCTATATGTGAATGGACATCTGCCTTGTCTTGTGGTTTCTCGGTGCTTAAGAATTTATATCCTTGTACCATTCATCTCTTTTTGTAGTACGGGAAATGTTTAATAATAAGCCGTAATTTCCTCAAACAATAAAATGCTCTGCGGTCTTTATTACCATTATATTTTCTGATTTCAGCTCTTAACGGGCCGTGATTGCATTGTTAGTTGTAAATGACTTCACAGCAAGTTAACGGCCCGGTGTTTATGGGCCACAGAGTTATATTATAAAAAGACTGTAGTTTTTATCTGAGTTAATGAAATCTCCTACACGGGCTACTGTCAGTAGCGCTGTCTGGGAACTGAACCTTCGCATTGTCCCTTCTCTTCATAAATCCAGGGGGTTCCTCCTCTAATGAGAAAGCTTTAAACTACTTGCAGAAAGACAAATTTCTTGGGGTAATGTTATGTACCCAATATACCCACTTTTATAGACAAGTTTATTCTGCGTGGTTTATGTAGATAAAAGGGATGCACAGAATCCACTATTTTTGGATTCAGCCAAATCCTTCATGAAAGGTTCAGCCGAATCAAGAACCGAATACAAACCCTAATTTGTATGCATATTTTGGCATGGAAGGGTTAAAGAAAACCGCTCACTATACATGTGATTAAAAAAATGCAGTTTCTGTGTGACAAAGAGTTACATGTAGTGATGAGTGAATTTATTTGTGAAATTCCAATTTTCTCCATGTGCGTTTTTTAAGAAAATTTGCCGCCAAAAAAATTCCCATTGTCTTTAATGCATTTCGAGAAAAAACAGTTACCATAAGAAAAAGGCCCATTGACTTTACTGCATTTGGAGCGAGAAAAATTGTCGCTCACATAAAAAAATTTGTGGCGCACAGAAACTCCCAATGACTTCAATGCGTTTCACGTAATTTCGCTGTTTCACAAATTTTTCCTCAGATTCGCTCATCACTAGTCACATGATGAATAAGAATGCAAATTCGGTTCAGCCAGGCATTTGTATTCCTCTGAATCCTGCTGAAAAAGGATGAATCCCAAACTGAATCCTGGATTCAGTGCATCCCTAGTTGAAAAGGTTCATAAATGTTTTCTGAACAAGAAACCACAATAGTCTTTCTGTGCCATTGTTGGGACCAGTTCCCCACCTCCTCAGGCTCACAGTGTCATGCAACTCTTCTCTTACCATATTCCATTGTAAAGTTATGGACTCCTTAGTGGTTTACAGTTTCCGAGTTCCAAGAGCTTAAGGAACTTCAACTCCAATAATCTATTATTTTATAATGAAACAAGGTGAGGGAGGAGTTATTTTACACTGCGAGCCTAAGGGTGATGCTTTCTTTTCTCATTTTGCCCCAATGAATTTAATTTTCACGCATATATATTTATCATATCTTAGATATCTGATCTGGTGTATAAATGTCGGCAGTATTCTGGCCAGTAGAAATAGTCAGTGGGGTAGAAATGCAAGAAATGTGAACATTTTTGACATTCCGTCAATATTTCATTTTTATCATCTACAGCATGAATATGAAAATTAGTGTTTAGATTTGGCCAAATCTTTTTTTGAGAATTTAGTTTGATACCAGAGGTTTATGTTCTTCTCTATGTCTCTTTTCCCAGGTGGAAACTACTACGATCAGAATCATATAGTCGTAAATAACCTCCAGCCGGGTCTTCCCACCCAGAAATGGGACATTGAAATATTATGATGGGGAATTTCCCTTGAGTTGGGACCACTGGAGATCTCCTTGGTGTCCTCCGCGAATACTTCAATTGCAAAAAGGAAACTACTGAAGTCGTATCCCACTGGAATGTCTTACAATAAACCACCACTGACCCCAAGAAAGTGGATCTAAATGGAGATGAAGACTTGGTGTGTTAGGCAATCACCGGTTAAAGAAATACCACTAAGAAGGCTTTGCTTCCTACCTTGGATATATCCCTTGTGCTTCTGCAGCTCACTGCTATGGAAACTCTACATAGGGAAAAAACACTCATTGGTTTCCTGGCTTCTTCCTGTTAGTAATGACACTTGTTTTATCTAATCTGGCGGCACATAAAAGGAAAATGCCATGCGGTCAAAAATAAGGGTCTTTTTCGTTACTGATTAAACATGTACTGTACAAAAACTCATTTATAATAGAAATATCTATATTGTATATACATAGCATAGAAAGGAAATGTATATTTTTACCTGTATCATATATATATATATTTGTTTGTACAGGATATATTAAAAAATAATCTATTTATAAATGCCTTGTACTTCACATGTAGATATGTAAATCCAGTCTGTTGAGCTCATGTCACTCATAGTATTTGTTTCATTTGATGTTTGGACAGGTTGGATGTATGAGCTTTCCCTTGTAGAGAGGCGTGGTCCTTGTACATATTTTGTTATTATTGCTACTATGGTTGCTGGCTGGGTCTGGTTGGGTTGGAAACATTCGATTGCCGCTTTAGCTATGGATGGGATAGTCCATGTTTAGTTTGAATGGGCCTTAAAGTTCTAGTAAAGGGCATGTAGAGGCCAAAAAATAAAATCCCGTTTTTACTTCCTTTAATAAAAATGAAACCTATCTCCAATATACTTTAATTAAAAAATGTCAGAAAACTGACTGTATGCAGTGAAATTCTCCCTATATTTACTGCTGTGGATAGGAATTTTCAGATGGTCCCTAATTGCTGGACAGGGAAACAACCATACTTATGAACAGCAGGGGGAGCCCCCACCTTACTTCTCAGCCGTGCAGAACTCAAGCAGCTTTGTTTCCCTGTAGAGCAGTGACTGTGTAGAGATTTGTATTGGATTTTATTTTTGCCTTTACATCCCCTTCACTGTTTCCAACTCCAGCTGCAGGGACAAAGATCATGGAGCCAGATTTAAACAGATAAATTGGGATTCTATTTGGAGGATTATTTTGCTGCAGCCACTGGTTCTGCAGAGTCGGAGAACGTTTGTATTAAACAATACAAAAACTATAAAATCCACATTAGATTACATGACAACACAGGACCCAGTGCAGTCTGTATATTCTGATTATTAATCAGTCTTGCTGTATCGGCTTCTGGCAGATATTATTTGACTTGTGCTGTTTTTATCATTTATGACGATCCCTAAGCTTAATCCAGATCACACTGAGCATGTGCACAGTCTTGGTCTTGCAAAGATGTATAACAAAGTTACAAGATGACAGCCCCCTGTGGCCAACTTTGAAAGCATAAATCATTTGTTTGATTAGGCTTGTGGTGCAGTAAGTTCATGTTTATGTTTAGTATACAAAATACAGCATTTCTACCCTTATTCTATTTTACACTTTCCTTGTACTTGAATAGTGATGATGAGAGAGAGCGTTGGACATCAAACAATATCAAATTAGGATCCACCTTTCCTTGACTCTTTTCTACACTGTTTAGCTATAAAGGGCATTCTACTTGGTCTTGAATCATTTCTCCTGGAGACCAGCAAGCCCCAATATGGGACCTATAAGCCTTTAAGCCTTTCTCTTTCCAGATAAACATGGAAAAGTATGGTTGATATCTCAGCCCTCAATGTAAACCAGTAGAATGTGGCAGATACCCAATTTTTAAGTGTAGAGCAAAAGGCATTCAAGAAAATCATGGACTTGTAAACAGATCTTTTGTTGAGCAATACTTCCCTGGGATCATGGGGGCCCCATGGTTCCATAGTTTTTATTAGCCAATCACCAGCTACCTGACTCCTCATAAAGTGTGCAATATACAGAACCTGCCTGTTTTACAAGTGTTTGCAAGTGAGTAAAGAAAATTGAGCCTGTGATAATAACAGGGCCACAGAACCTCAGGCAATTCTCACAAAATTCCTCCCAGAAATACCCACACTTAGATCAGAGAGATTAGAGATTTCCCTCCAGTTAAACACAAGAATGTCTTGAGTTCAAACACTGCTCTGGGCGTTTATGTGACTGTAAATGTCAGTACTTTTTTTTTTTCAACAAACAGAAATTATTACCTAGGCATAAACACGTTTTTGGTATGTTCTTAGCAGCTTTGACGTATCTGTTATTTTTATGGAGTTCAATCGGGCTTCCTGGTTGCTAGGGTGGCTGTGAGTCTAGAAACAATGGTGTGACAGACTGTATATTTCTTGGGAATGGGGGTTGATGACCAGGAGCATTGAGTTATCATTGGGTGTGATCAGGTGGAGCAGGGCCTCTTTTTTAGCTTTTGTAGATACTAGACAATACCTGGACAAAAGGGCTCATCTAAGTGCATGCCAACGAGCCCTCTTGTGCCCTGCCATGCCGTATTAATTAATCACTGTGCTTTAAAATAAAGTGAATACAGTACTGCCTGTCGTCGGCATCACCCTACCCACCCCTACCGTCTCATAGCTTACTTAGGGAGTGATGCTGGAGGCAGGCAGCAGGAGCGATCTGTACTTACCTCCTACGGCAAGCAGTAAGGACAGGGCTGCCTTGCACCCACCAATTCTATTTTTATTTTTTTTTGTGAAATTCGACTAGGAAATAGTCAAAATTCGATTTGTTTTTAAATTCAATTCTCAAAATTTATCATGTACTGACCCTTTAAGAATTCAAATTACTTTAAGCCTGCAGAGTTTCTGTTTTAGAGGGGGACGTCCTGGGATCAATTTGGAGTTGTTTGCTGGCTTCCTGAGTTTTATAACTCGAATGAAATTTGATTCGAGTTTGCGGGTCGTTCCCATTCTCACGAATTTAAAAAAAATTAAAATTTTTTTATTAATTTCAAATGGTCGTTTTTAACTCGAATTTTGAGTTCATGGGAGTTTTTACAAACTCCCATGAACTCAAATTCGACCCTTGATAAATCTGCCCCCTAGTATAATATTCCCATTCTGGGACTAGGAGTGAAGAACAGTCAGACCTGGGATTCAAGTGTTTTTGTTTTTTTAATGAGAACTGTGAGACACTAGACACCTGTGTTCAAACCAGTGTCAGACTGGGGTCTCCTGGGCAGGACCAGAATTAGGGGTAGGCAGAAGAGGCATGTGGCTAGGGCATAACGAAGTGGGGGCTCCAAGCACGTATCTTTTGCCTACCACTGGTTACGTACCCTTGTTCCCCTACAGACTCTTATGTTTGGCTCATCTCTGTTTATGCTCCTCCCTGCCCCATGCATTGACCAAGTGCAAAGGATCTGGACAGGTTGCTGGGTCTGCTCCTCGCCCACTTGGGGCTGCAATCTCCGCCCCGGTGTCTGTATCTTTCCTCCCCCGCCCATGCATCAACAAGCGCCTTATATTTCCTTTCTGCTCCTTACTTACTGCAGATGGGTGGCTCTAAATGGATGGGAAGTTTTGCCAGCATCCACAGGGAGCTGGTGTGGGCCAGGTATCCCACCAAAACAGTCTGACCCTAGTTCTAGGTCTCTGCACCCTTTAGTGCCCTAGCACTGGGTCATAATAAGTACCCTGCAACAGGTTCCCTGCATTACCTTCCCCATAATGTTTTACAAAATAAGTATCTGGATTTACACAATTAGGACAAGACAATCCGTGACCCATCGGATGAACCTCACTAGAGGAAACAGTAGCCACAGAAAACCTTATTACAATAATTGCAACTGTCATATACAGACTGCCCATAAACGACTCCATTGCAGGACCCGGCATAATGCGACACAGCTGCTCTATCCGGCTGATCATATTCGTTAGCAGGCCGGCAGTGGAATGAAAAGAAGATAAAAGCCTGGGCCACCGGGGCAGCGGCACGTTAGCTCAGTAATTATCAAATAAAATAACATTTCATGAAGTGAGTCAGTCAGTGTTCTTTAGAGGAGAGTACTGACTAATGGAAA
The DNA here is from genome assembly GCA_024363595.1 of Xenopus borealis. Classification (NCBI taxonomy): domain Eukaryota; kingdom Metazoa; phylum Chordata; class Amphibia; order Anura; family Pipidae; genus Xenopus; species Xenopus borealis. The sequence goes on along the minus strand of CM044434.1, from coordinate 12,088,689 downwards.
GGGCCACGTTGGCCTCGTGTGTATTTCTTGTAGAGCACAAACAGCTGATTGGCACCGAGCTTTATGGATTCTGGGCTCCCTGTCAGCACATTCTCCTGCCTGGAAAATTGGCTACAAATGCTGAGCCCGGGTAGCGAGGGGCCTTCTGAGAATCACTGAGGCTTGCCATGAAATAAACATACATTTGTACAGATTTACCTTCAAGCAGGCTCTTAAAATATGAGTTGCGTTAAATATTAATGAGGTTCTACTCGGCCGTACAGACACTGTGGCATTAGCGTTGGCGACACTGCAAAGAGCTTTAAGCACAAACTGTCATTAATATATTAATCCAGTTACAAGGACAGTGGGTATCAGAAATACTGTGTCAATACCAGGCCCATATTGGTACGGATTATACCTCCCTCTGAACTGGATACACTCATTTATCAGCACAGGGCAAATTTGCCCATGGCCAGTTATCCGTAGCAACCAATGAGTGAATGGCTTTTTCTAGCCAGCTGCAGGTAGAACAATGAATGCAACAATGTCATTGGTATATTGCCCATGATTAATGTCCGTTAAGGTTATTAAATTACCCCCACTGTGTTTCTTTTTTAATTAATTGCCATTATTTTGCTCCCACTGTGTTTCTTTTTCAATTAATTGCCATTATTTTGCCTCTGGACCCCAAAAAGTATTATTTATTTTGCTGAGGAAAAAAAAGTTATTTAGCCCAGAATGAAGAGATTGTCAGTGCCGCCATCTTGGCTCAGTAAATGACAGTTGCAAAGACTGCTGCCACTTGGACTGGCTTTTATGAATGAGCCCTATTCTGCCTTATCTACGTCCACCTGGCTCACTTTGTACCCTGCTATTGTATCGTACCATACGCACAATCTGCTGATGTCATTAATCCATACTGACCAATCAGACTTTGGCTGGGTCCGATGTTTCTTCCATGACTCCCCTCTGCTGCTGGACTGCATTTATATATATATAGATAGAATTAGTGTCACTGTAGAGAAGATTGGTGGCATTTTACTTATGTAAATATAACTGTACAATAAAAAGTTACTACAAGTAGTTGCATTATACACTTCTTTTGTATATTATTATTGTTAACATGTATTTTGAGAGCACCAACATATTGTGCAGTGCTGTAAAATAAATGAATGTATGTATAGTAAATTGATTTATTTTCTGATCTTGACTTTCCAGAAATATTTAAGCTACTATATAATCTTCTGGGGTTTTTTTTCTATTTTTATACAGATTCAGTTCATAAAATGCATAAAGAACCTACCTCTCTATTACAGAACCGTGTTATAGTTGGTATATTTCAGATTCTCGGATGTATAGATCTGCAGACGTTTTTGAAGAAATATGTTACAAAATGAAAATAAAATGATCTTTGAACTTGAAGGCCTGCGCTTCATTGGTCATTTCATTCCTGCACAGAGAATATTCTGTAATCTGATACAGATATAAATTGTATAATAAGGCCCCCGTGTCCTAGCCAAGTTAAAGTTGCAGTTGCCAGAGATTAAATAAGGTTGAAATGAGACAGAGTCCATCAGGTTGAATCTGACCATCAAGTCAATCCTGTGTAACTTCTAGTAGGTACAGAAAAACTTAAAGGAATCTGAAGCCAGTGGCAATTTGGCTTGGGGTGGGGGTGAAAATGTCTTCCTGATTCCCAGAGGACTAAGGGACCAGTCCCTGGATCAGGAATATAGGAAGATGTTAAAAAGCCATCCAAACCTTTTTTTAAAACAATCCAATGAATCTGCCAGTACAACCCCTTCAACCTAAGAAGACACCTCCATTCTTCTAATGTCAAGGTTCTCTGGAAGGATCTACTGGTGAATAAGGAAAGGGAGAGATAGTTATAATTTATGATCCTCAACAGTTTTTTTTTACTGTATATAGTGACCATATCCTTAAGTGGCTCATATCTAAAAACAGAACTTGGCCAGCCTTTCTTCATATCCAAGATCCTCCATACCTTTATTCAGCTTAGTAACTCTTCTTTGGACTTTCCATACCTTGTGTACAAGAAACCTAAACTACACAACTGTTGGTTTTATACTCAACAGCAATAAAATTTGGTTAGCAAGGGACCTTATAGGAACATGGCTGAGATCAAAGTCAGGTCAAGATGTCTTCTGGACATAGCTAGGCTTGACTTGGTCAGCGATGGGCAGTGGCCATTAGGTCCCAGTTTTTCTTCTATCATGCAGGTGTCAACCCTTGAGTAGTATCCTACCTAGCTTGGTATTTGTCTAGCCTGCAGATGTGACATAGCAGACTTGCAGATATCCCTTCTAACGGAGGTCCCCAACCGTTTTTTACCTTCAAATTAAAAAAAAAAAGCTGGAGAGCAAAACAAGTATGCAAAAAGTTCTTGGGTGCCAAATATGGAGTGGGATTGAATATTAGTAGGCCCTTCCTGGACTGGAAGCCTACGGTAGGCTCTGTTGGCAGTACACTTGTTTGTATGTAATTAAACCTTGCCTTCAAGCCAGAAATTAAAAAATAAGCACATTATTAAGGCTACTGGGAGCAGCAGCATCCAACGGGTTGGATGCTGGTGTGTCACAGGTTGGGATTACAGCCTTAGACCATTAACTTGTAATATAGTTGCTCCCATTGAATTCCATGGGAGAATTCCGGATGTGTCTAACAACAGAATGACCCAACAAGAATTTGAGATTTTGATAGAATTCTACTCATCTAAACATTACTATAAAGGCCTGCTATGACTACTAGGACCTGTTTCCACATGCCTTGTAGGTGCAAAAACTGAATGTGCCATTGAGACTAATCCTTGATGTGCAACAACAACCAGTGGGAGTGGAACAATTCTTCTGCTCTCAGTTGTACCTCACTACATGTATGTAGCCAATCAATATACGTTTGTGTCTCATTGGGATTTTAGCAGGACAAAAAAACCAGCTAAGTACCATGTTGAGGTACAGGCTTGGCCTGTTATTTAGCAGGTCTCCATGAAGTGGGGCAAATCCATTTAAAAAATATATTCGGGTGGAAATAGTCTATGCAACTACAGTCCTTAATCCAATCAATACCTGTTTGAGCGGCCTACAGATCTCAGTAGCACGGGGTAAAGTCCTATCAGCTAAAGGCCACAGTGGATCACCATGAAGTGTAGCCATGCCCAGGTATAAGGAGCTTTGAGTTTTATGACCCCATGACCAAAATAACAGAATTCAATTTGTCCTGAAATTTCTGAGATCTCAATTTTATTTCATATGAGTACGGCCGAGTAGAACCTCATTAACATTTAACACAACTCTTATATTTTAAGAGCCTTCTTGAAGGTAAATCAGCTGTTGGGGATAATGGGTATTACAATGCAAACAGGGCCGCAGATGGAATGTTTATGCCCTTTAAGGTGGCCATACACAGAGAGATGCTGCCAATCTCTCCCTAATATATCCACTTTGAGGTGGGCAATATCGGACTGATCCGATTGTGAGCCCTCGGGCCCAACAATCAGATCATAATGCAGAAGTACGGGCGATTGGATCGCAGGACCGCATCAACAAACAAATGCAGTCTGGTTGCTTTAGCCCTGACCAATCGACATCTGGCGTACATACACGACCAATAAGATGCCCACTTGGTCTGTCAGCAGCTTTTATCAGCCCGTGTATGGCCACATTTAGGGGTTACAAGCAGAATACAATAATAAAGCTGACCACGGTGCTTTAAAACGTCTACTTCTATGTGTTTCTTTAACTTTCGGCATAGAAATGCTTTATGGATCTTCACAGCTTTCCTGTTTAGAGCAGCTGAGGCTCTCGGACAGCACAAACTTCCCCTTTATACACAAGCTGACCTTTACTTTGCTTTTGTTGCTGAATAACAGTTTCTTCCTGTTATGCAAAAACACTCTCAGTGAAAGTTCTATTGATCGCTCCTTGTTCTACCCCCAGACCTTGCTAGGTACCAGGCAGCCTCAGCTAGAAGGCGTATTGATATAACACTGCTGCCTCTGCAAAGGCCAAGCCAACAGGCCCGCTCTTGTACTGGGCACACGTCTGTCTGATGCCCACCATGTTGCCCGGCCCACAAGAGTGACGGGACTGAAGCCAGAATAGAGGAAGTGGGAAGAGGGGTGAAGCAAGGAACCCATATTTGTTTATGCAGGAAGGAAGCACGCAAAGCTGCAATTAGAAAATACAGGAGGGTGCTATGCAATAGAAATACGGAACAATAATGTTTTTCTTCCTGATTAAAAATACTTCTTGTTTATAAAAAGCACCCCTGGTTGGAGGCAGAATATGCTTGCTTACTTTAGATTGATGCCAGGAAACAGGGGAACCACAAGCATTTTTTATTGCTGGGGGTGCTACAAACAATATAAATGTCACCTCCCTTGTCCTTTAAAGGAGTAGGAAAGGCTAGGAGAACTTGGGGGTACCAAATGTTAGGCACCCCCCATGTGATTGAAGACGGAAGTGGTGCTCACTGGTATAACCCCTGGGTTACAGGTAAGTCAATACAATCACTTGGGGTGCCTAATATTTGGTACCCCCAAGTGCACCTAGCCTTTCCTTCTACTTTCACTATACATACCTCCCAACTATC